>JABXWE010017238.1:0-14680 GCA_014611495.1 Limonius californicus
AACCTAGTAATTGGGGGAAATATAAAAATCGAAAACGAAACCCTACAAGAAGTTAGGGAGTATAAATATTTGGGACACGAAATAAGAACCACCAGAGACATCCAAATGCATGAATTACAACGAAGAAGTAGCTTGGGATGGGCAGCGTATTGCAAACTAACAGACGTCTTCAGTAATGACATACCGATAAGCCTCAAAAGAAAGGTATATTGCCAATGTATTCTCTGGCCAGACGTATGAGGTGGAAACGCTTACTCTAACGAAAAAAAAACGGTAAACAAATTAAGAATTGCCCAAAGCCGCTTGTTCTTATGATTTTTTCAAGAGCTACGTTGAACAACATCGCTGAGAGGGGGTCCCCCTGCCCACTTCTCCATTTACTCTTACCATATTTGTCGCGTCCTGCAAGGTCATTTTTACCAGCCTAATCAACTTACCAGGTATTCCAAGTTCGTTCAATGCAAGGTAGAGCTGTTCTCTTATGATGCTGTAGTAAGCTTGCTTAAAGTCGATAAATAATATGTGTGTTTGGAGTTTATGTTGATAACTTTTGCCTTGCACTTCCTTAAAGACAAATATTTGGTCAACTACCGATCTTCCCTTTCTGAAACCACATTGATATTCTCCCAGTTCGTTCTCAGCATATTTTGACATCTTGTTTTTGATGCAAGTGGCTAGAATTTTATACGCAACATTCAACAACGCGATTCCTCTATAGTTGTCGCAAATTTGCTTGTCCCCCTTCTTGTATAACGGGCATATTATTGCTTCGCTCCATTCCCAAAGCAAAACGGAGAGAGCCATGCTAGGCATCAAACTGAAAGAGTGTATACAAAATATAGACATACGCAATAGAACAGTGTATGAGTGTCCGACATAATCCACCGAATCGCCAACTTGAAGTGAAAATGGGCGGGACACGTTGCGAGACTCAGCGACGAAAGATGGACAAAGAGGATCGTCGAGTGGAGACCGCCCCAAGATAAAAGAAGTAGAGGGAAACCTTCTACCCGCTGGACCGACGACATAAGAAGAGCAGCCGGAAATTAGATAAGAGCTGCACAAGAGGGTGATGATGATGATGATGATGATGATGTTGATGATGATGATGAATATGATGATGATGAAGATGATGATGATTTACAATTGCGCATAAGTAGCACGGTACGTTATTCTAATTGAAATAGTGAGTAAAATACGCCAATAAAATTGCATCACTAGTTTGCCAGTTTCTTGATAAAAAACCATAAACATTATCAATTTCAGATTATTGATTAATTGATCACTACACCTTAAAAGTAGGCTTAACAGGGTTTAGAGGACGATTAAATAATAATATAAAAATTATAAACCAAACACAAGACGAAGATGGAAATATTACAGTAGATAGAAGCGAAATTATAAACATTACATAAAAATTTTATACAAACATATAGCTCTAAAATGGAAACAAATATGACAACACAACAAGAACGAGAAAAATCGTTAAAATAGGGTCCGAAGAAAAAAAATGAATTGGATGAACTTAGAAATGTAATAAAATCGATGGTAACAACGGAGTTCCTAGAGAAGGCGGCATAATCCTGAATTAATTAAATACGGTAGTGAAGCCTTGGTTAAAAGCCTAAAAATATTACTAGATAAATGTATATACCAGAAAAGGATACCAAACGTTTGGAATAATGCATTAACCTATTATGGATTTGTTGTATAAAAATGGTATAGATCTAAATGAGAAAACTACCGACCAAAAGCCTACTATGCCAGTTGTATAAAATATTAGCTAAAGT
The DNA here is from genome assembly GCA_014611495.1 of Limonius californicus. Taxonomy (NCBI): domain Eukaryota; kingdom Metazoa; phylum Arthropoda; class Insecta; order Coleoptera; family Elateridae; genus Limonius; species Limonius californicus. Next base: position 1,791 of record JABXWE010017238.1, read on the forward strand.
TATAAAAACAGATTAGCATATAAGTTTGATTTTTACCAACCTCCAGAGATAGTTGAAATCCACCCCAATTTTTAGATTGAAGATAGATGAACGGAAATAACTCCGGCAAATTCATTTAACGCGTTCAGGCGTTTTTCGAAGAATTGAGGTTTAGTGTCACAAAGCATCCCTGTTTTCTTTTTGGTAGGCCACCCTATATATAGCCTTCATGGTTTACAATATTGACTCACTAGAAACATGGGCAGTACTAAAATCTATTAGATAACATATACAAGAACTGTTGTTTCAGCGACAGCATCTAAAAGTGAATCAAACTTTTACTATTTGTGATAATTTCCATGTTCATAGTTTATCTTCACCCGGAAGGGTGCAACCACATCTAGCATTTTTTTTTCAAATGTAGGGGTATACCAAGTGCCACATCGTTTGAAAGCTCATTTCAAGAAGAATACAACGCGTGCTTTATTTTCTAATTATTGTAATAGGTTACTTGTTAAAAAAAATAAACCTTACAATATAAGTAAAACGATGTTTAATGTAAAAGATGTTCAAAATGTGCACCATGTCTTTCTTGGTACAAAGTCAATTGGTGATTAAACACGTTCATTACATTTTGTTACATTTCCACTGAGGTTTCCCTGATTTCACGCCTGATGCATTGCTGCAGATTCTCCATATTGTCTGGTTTTGTTACATAAACCTTACTCTGGAGATACCCCCATAAAAGAAATCAAGTGGAGTAAGGTCTGGATCTTGCCGTCCATTCAATTGGACCTCTTCTTCCAAATCCACCTATTTGGCAATATTTCGTCTAAATATCGACGAACGGTCACAGCATAGTGTGATGGAGCTCCATCTTGTTCAGGATCTATCTGATTTGGAAATAAAGCCGCCAAACATGAAACGAAATCTTCTTGAAGATATCTTGATCCATTAAGATAATCGGTGAAAAATCTTGGGCCTGTTCCGCGATCACCAATTATCCCAGCCCACACATACACTTTTTGAGAGCGCTGGGTATGGGTTTCCCGCATGCAGTTAGGGTTATTATCAGCCCAATAACGACAGCTGTACCAATTAACTTCAACATTGAAAGTTCATCATCTGTTCGCAAAATGCAATTCTACGATCCGCGTCATCCTCAATTCATTTCTGAACCATCTGCATCTTGTAAGGGTGCATATTTGCAGTCTTAAGTATTTTCAAGACAGTAGTATGACTGATATCGTTGCCACAGGCCAGGTGCCTAACTGGAGTCAGTTGATTATCTTAAATAGTCAACAACACGTTTAACCTGTTATCGTCTCCAATATGGGGTTGTCGTTATCTAGGCACATCTATCACATGACCCAGTTCCCGGTATTGTGCCTCAATATTACTAAATGCACCTTGGATAATAGATGGTAAATCTGGATGCTGTTCCCCAAATAATCGAGAAACATCAGTCTGAGTTTGGCACCTTTTACCATACCCGATCATTATTAAAATCTCGATACGAAGGGTTTCTATTATATAAGGCATTTTTAAACAAAATTTTCAAAACTTGTAAATTCACAGATAACACATAACTACTAACAAACTTAGCAGTTTCTGTAGCTAAAAGATAAACAAGACATCAGCAAAAAAGTTGCCACAAATAAGCTACGACAAGATAAGAACTGCACTAGCAACGTATCAGGCACGAAATCAGGCAAATCTCGCTGCATATGTTACAAAATGTAAGAAATAGGTTTAATCCTCAAGACATGATGCACATTTTGAACAACTTTCACATTAAGCAGCGTTTAACTTAAATTGTACGATTTGTATATTTTTAACAAGTAACCTCTTAGAATAATTAGAAAACAAAACGTGCGTTGTATTCCTCTTAAAATGAGCTTTCAAACGATATGTCACTTGGCATACCCAAACATTTAATTTTAAAAAGGTAGAGGTGATTGCATCCCTCCGGGTGAAGACAAACTAAGAATATGACCGCTGAAATGTAGCCAGTAGACAACTAACATTGACGTATTTTAGGAATCTTTACAGAAGTACTGAATTCCAAATTACAGAAACTATTCTAGTTAAAATTTCCACTCTACGCCCGGTGTTAATTTAACCACACAAAATTTATCTGTTGTGAATACTGGTTCTTTAATTATTATACATAGTGATTCACGAGAGAATACGAGCTTAACATTCCAAAGATAGGCAAACCAAAATACAAATCACAAAGTGATGAATATTTAAATTTTTATTTGCCTTATTATGAATCACAGACGCCTGTTTGATGTGCTTGACAATTTAAACCGACTTCTTCAAGTCAATGGCAATGTGACACGAAAACAATTTAAATAGGTTTCCCCTGTTAAGAGTATGTTGAATTTTTCTGCATTTGAATACATATTATTTAAACTTTATTTGAGACTAATGAGCTTTATTTAAGCCAGCTAATTGCACGGATTTGGGTTGCCTATTTTTTTAATCTCGCTTGAATCACTCTGTGTAGTAAAATAGAGCATTCTCATCTGCATCTGTATCTCATGCATAATTTTAATTTTCACATAATGCAACCATTTTTCATAAAATTAAGAAACCCTGTTAAAAAATCGGCCAACTTAATAGTGTCTACATGTAACTTGCAAGTAACTGCAAATTTACTCTAAGTAACAGAAAGTATAGGAGATAACCTTACATTTAATATTTACAACTGAAGAGAAACTATAATTATAAATAAAGCTAATAGCTTAAAAATCAAAAACCTATACTACTTCCACACATCCACGCAGCAAAGCCATTTGAAAATCTATTACTTGCGATATCTGCAAGGACTGCAGAAACTCCTTTTGTGGTAAATTGCAAGAACTGGCGGTGCAGTAGACGGCCTGGCTCCGACAATGGACTTACTAAATCAGTCGTCTAATTACCGACTAACGATCAATTTACCAGTTTATTTATTTATTCTCCCATATAATACATTGAATTTGAGTCATTGTCCATTGAATTGCATCGTTGCACAAGTCTGATAATTAGAGGAATACATCAGTACCATATCTAAATAATTTAGTCACACCGATGGATAAATTAATTAATATAATTCTATTCGCCCCTCAACAAATTGGTTTTACGTTCAGGTAATGTATGTTTTATGTGATTATACCAATTTATTGCCAATTACTTGCACATATCAAAATGCTAGCAGTTTTCGGCATCTGTTTTAATAAAGCTAGTTAAAACAAGTTGATATTCAATTGCTGCATCCGTAGATAGTTTTTACTGAGATAAGGTTCAACTAAAAAAATAATAAAATGGTGTATTATTAGATTTTAAAACTTTCGTATTTCATTTTACTTTGTAATCATGCTTGAAATACTAAAGTTTTAAAGTTCTTTTAAATTTCTTCTTGCAGGCATATAATCGTGTTTTGAATTTTTCAGGTATGAATTACTACTCCAATTTATTTATTATTGAACTAGAAGTTTCTAAAATAGCCCACGTTAAGTTCTAGGTCCCCTATGTCTGTGACACGCACAACACAAGCAGAGGAAAAATAAATAAAGCACTCAAAGAAGGTAAATTATATGAACCTTTAATTCTAGTATACACTTCTGCTTTTTTAACTCTTGAGTTGCTATAAATTGATTGATACTACAAGAACGCTAAGCACATTTCAATTAAAATAAATATACATGCGTATTAGTTATGTATTTACCAACAACCCCAAATATTCGCTTTTCTTCTAGGTGTATATCTACCTGGTTAATGTATTAACCAGAAGCAATTCCTTTATGCCCTGAATACAAAACAGGAAGAACCTCCTACTGCTGTTATTTCTCTTCTTCATAGTTTTAATTCGTAATACAGATACACAATGGCAATCAAAAAACAAAAAAAAATAAATTCATATGGTAATAAACTATCGAAATAAAAACTGAATCATGAAGCGCTTATTCTGGAAATTATTTGGTTTATTCCTGTGTAAATGCAATTTCTCATTACCTCACTACTTCACTTCTAGGAATTATTATAGATACTTTCTTGTAGATGTACTTGCTACCAATAATATGTTGAAAAGTTTTGTTTTTGTGTAAACCGACCGAGGTTCTCACAATATCCATCGTAATAAAATACAGCGTGCTTCATATTCACGCCACATCTGCAGAATCTTCTTGTTGAGGTAATAGCTGAGCGAACTCTCTCACAGAAGAGCCATGCAGTCTAGACTAGCTGCTAAGCCGGGAATGGCATTTTAAAAGCTATAAGAACAGAAATTAACAACTTCTATGAAATGCGACTAACAAAAATTAGTAGTCAATATCAAAATATCTATTAGAAGTAATCTATCTACTCCTCATATTTAGAATACAATAGAATTCAAGGAATTTTCTGATTCTGCTAAGAATATTACCATCACTATTACGTTGTTAATATACTACGTAACAAACAGCTAGAAATCCAATCCTGAAATTATTAATTAACGGACGAGTTATTTCTATTACACAAATTCTACGTTACAACATTTTCACCACATCAAATTCAAATGCTCATACAAAAGGATCCACTAACAACACAAAATTCAATTGTGCTGTGGAATTATTTACCTTAAAGCCAAAAATAAAATGCTGAGTTGAAAGCTACCTATGCTCCATCACAGCATAACTTTGCTTATATGCTGCAGAGGATACAACTAGAACAAAACACCAGCAAGGAAAAAACCAAGCCTCTGTAAGACGGATGAAGAAGAATTAGCTCAGAAAACAGCGTGGATACGTAAAGAGACAAAAAGAACTAAAAACAAAAAAGAAAAGCAGTACTCCGGAAGTTTCATCAGAACAACAAACATCTATTAATAACTACTCAATATAAACGCTTCTTTTTAAGAATCGTGACGTTGCCAAAGGCAACCCCATGATTCCCATCCCAGCCAGGTTATCCCGGCTCAGCACATTGCTATTGACGGGTCTAACATGTCCTACCCTTGAAAAACCCCATATCACCGACATTACAAATACCCTGGGAAAGTGCAGTGCTCAGGATTCGAACCTGAGCGACTCTGGTAGAATAACTCCGAAAACAAGCGCTGCGGCCACTACTCTACCGCGGTCCCCTAAAAAATAACGCTTTGTTACTCCATTAACAACGAAAAAGGAGCAAAAACCAGAGTAAACGATAGCACCACCGTAGATGTAGAAGATTACAATTTACTTATACAACGTTATCAAACATATGATCAAACAAGCGAACGTGGCAACAATGAACAACGAGATGCCTGAGATAAACCCTAAAAGACGAGAAGAATATAAGCCTACATTCGAAAGCTTAAAAGAACATAGGCTAAAATAGTTCTCATACAAAGATAAGCAAAGCCAATTAAAATTATAGTTAAGTTATTAGATCGTACGTGTAAACTGGACGATATAATCAGCAACTTACTTCAAAGAATCTGCAACCTAAAAGAAGACGTAAGTAAACATCATAAAAAATGACATAAATCAAAAAGCTGAATTAAAAATCCAAATACCATTACCTCTAATTATACTAATTTTTGAATCAAATGAAGACATAAACAAAATTTTCGAAATCCCGAATATGCACTTTCAATAAAATTTATAACAAAATAGACTCAACTTTATAGTAAATAGGTATTTGGTATTACTATTTCTTGCCGCAATTACATTTTAAATTAGCTTGTTGGTAGGTTCTTGGTCAATGCTGTCCCGTATTTCCTGAACAAAAACTACCAATTCATTTAGAGTGACTGGGAATTTATGCGTCCTCTATATTGCCTACCTACAATATGTCATAGGCATTCTATGGGATTAACGTCGGGACAACACGCCAGTTAGTTTAAAGTTGCAATATTTTGATCCCCACAGTAATTCCAACTGCCAACCAGCTGCAGTAATAAGCTATCTGACATTATCATGCATGAACACAAAGTCTCACCAACTACTACGGCTACAGATACCACATTATCTGCTAAAGGGTTGGTTATATACCGACCAGCATTTAAAGTTCCGTTTTGCAAGACAACAAGTTCCGTACTACCATCCGAAGAAATTCGTCCCAAATCATTGCAGAGCCACCGGCAAACCTATTGGTTTTGACAAAAGTACCCTGAGAAAATCTTTCGCCATTTCGCCTGTACACCTTTTCACGTCTAGATTTTAAGTCTAGATTTAGCTTCCTACCAGGTGCCTAAAGAAGCTCTATAGTGTATTACAGTCAACCAAGGCTCTTTGACTGGTCGTCTGCAAATCAGTTGAAAGTCCTTCGATTTGTTCCTAGAAGATTGCACCGAGTTTGGTAAAATATGAGCTTCAACGGATTTCGTAAAGACTTGGTTGTGACGAATTTTGTCCTGCACTTCTTTGATGTTCTCCAACTTCTTGAAATCTGTGTAATGCTCACACGGCAGATTCAGCGACACCAAGCCTTTCAGCAATATATTGTTGACGTCGTTCTTCTTCGCTAAGTGCTACAATTTCTGCAACTTCGATTAATAACGATTCTGATTATTGTAGCCAGTCATAAATCAAATAATTCACATAAAAATGGAAAATCCTTCCACATACTCAACAAAATATGACAATGGCTATAAGTCAACTATTTCCTAAGAAACTGAAACAATTGATAAAACAGCATCCACCTCAGAAATTATGGTTTTGTAAAATCCTAGCATTAAAAAATAAGCAACAGCACCTTCTTATTTCTTAAGAAAAATATATGGGACAATGTTTGTGTGAGTTGTAATTGAAACGAGCAGTGGAACTACAAACAAGAAGAGGTAAGATAATTAGGGTACAGAAAAAGAAAAACAACTTATATAATCAACCGTACAAATAGCCGCCACCTAATGCGAGCATAGAATATGGGAACAGCAATTAAATCCAAATAAAGAAACGTACATTTAAACAACTATAATCAGGGCAATTACTTGCTCAAACATTTGCAAGAGTAAAGAAAAAGCGCAATAGGAACAAGTAATCAAACACAAATCACTTGTTAAAAAATTACTAGGCAAACTGGAGAAACAGGAAGAGGTAAATAAACAAACTAATCTGGAGAGAATCAACAAACTTGAACCTGCCATATCCAGAAAATACAAATATTCTTGGATCGACAAAAAATAAACTTAGGTCTACAATCCTACCCCCAAAGGAGATTATAATATTTATCAGACTCCGCACTCTGACGACAAAAGCAGGGACAAATCTACTGTGATAATTAAAAATAATATCAAATATCATGAAAAACTAAAACTTGAAACAAAGGCAATACAAGTGACCACAATCAAAATTTAAACGAAGACTAGACATACATCAATTACAGATATATACTGTCCAACCAAACATAAACTGAATATAATAGATTATGAAGAATTCTTTCAAACGTTACGTAATCATTTCATAGTAGAAGGTGATATCAATGCAAAAGATACATACCGGACCGCAAACATGAACAAGATACCAGAGCTAATAGATTTCTTGTCGATAGGAATACCTACATTATATAGTAGCATAGACAGAAAACAATAGTTGCAACTTTGAAAACGAAGCTCTTATGTACTTGCATGTCTTAAAAAAGTTACGCCGGAAAAATAATGAAATTTGCATTATCAATCGAAATTTCGCCCTCAGAGAAGATAGTACATTTCTAACTTGAAATTAATAAATAATAAATAAATTAATTTCGACTTTAAATTAGAAATTCCCACTTCGATGGTGTAATTAAAACAAATATTTGTAGATGGAAATTTAATTATGTTTTCAGCAGACTTTCCTATGTTTCAACACATTCCATACGAATAACATTCATCCACGATCATTTGGCCAACCATCTATGTAAGAAAAAAGAAAATAAATTTAAATATAAAAAATTTCATAAACATGGAATTGGGAAAAGCTGTGGTTTTATCAGCTCACTGCCTTAGTGGTAAGGCATATTAAAAGACACACTCTCAAATACCATAATCTCGAAAAGCATATGTTGCGAGTGTCAAAAATTTCGCATTATAGCACCTACCTATAGTTGTAAAAATACTGTTCTACAAAGTCTCCTAATAATTTAGATTTTTCGGAGGATTTGTACAATATTAGAACACGAACAACATGCTATTCAATATTTTTAATTTTGATATTTTATCTGTCGTGATTCTTGTTATTTGGCATTTTTGCTTATTGAGATGTCATTTGTACCTGAAATACCTATTAAGGTTATCCATATTGTTCCTGATATATAAGCAAATGACTTGGACTTCCGAAACAAATTTATTTCTCAACATAATCCCCTAATATGATAACACACTTAGTGGATAGCAACCATAGAAACACAGCTCTTGTGAGCGGGAGTATTGTCTTGGTGGAACAGAACAATTTTCCAGGCCTCTTTTGCTCCATAGCCTCACGAACTTTTGGTATGAATTTTATGTTATAGTCTCCCTTTATTATGTGACCGCGCGGTAAATAATCAACAAGGAGAACTCCTACAGAATCTCAAAACACTCTTGCCATTATCTTTCCGGCCGAAGAAGCGACAGGGAACTTTTGTGGGGGCTGGGAACCACGATGCCGCCATTCCATAATGTGCCGTTTTGATTCTGGTTCAAAGTGATGAACCCAGATTTCACCTGCAGTTACAAATACATCCAAATCCGTGTCCATTAATCTCAAATCGCTCGCAGTAGTCAGAAACCTGGCCCACTTCTGATCAAGTGACAACATTTTCGGAATCCATCATGTGCAGACTTTTTCAGACAAAATTCCTCGTACAAAAGTTTCTCAACGCTTCCAACGGAAGACCCACATGTATCAGTAATATATTTGACCGTAATTATCCGATCACACAGTACCATATCATGGACCAAATCAATATTTTCTTGAGTGATAACAGTTTTTGGTGGTACAGCACCTGGTGCATGGTGACACGACTTTCTTCCTAATCTCCAACACTCCGAGCATGTTCTTATAAATTTCCTGCAGTGATGGACCCTTCTTAAAAAGGTATTGTATCATACCCCGTGCCTCGATTTTTTTCATTTCAACAAAATCATCAGCACCAGTAATATTAAATGTATAACTTTTATAAACAAAAAGACAGGCAGCTGCAACTTGGCATATATTATTATCAACAACTGCCGTTTCTAGGAAAAAACTTATTCGTTTGTCGGTCAATCCTTTCTATGTTATGGACAATAATTGATAAACCATCCTCGTACAACAAAACGCTACACAAAAGTATAAAAGCTTAAAAATTACCGATTATGAACTCTTCAAATTAACCACGTAAACTAAGTATATGACTGCCAAGTGTTAATACAACCAAACGGGAATAACTAAAAGAAATAATAAACAAACATACACACACATAACCGAAGTAACGCAATCATTAGCAGAACATAGCTATTCGGAGAAACAGTTAAAGACGAAACCACTCAATTCACCAGAAACCAATAATTTATCAACAAAATGGTAAGAAAATTAAAGTACAGTGATGTGAAAAGTTCTGCATCAGTTGCACAAATAAGATAAATTTGTAATTGTTCCTTCATAATGCAGCAATACAAGGCAGCAATTAGGGATTCGATTAATCCCACTATTTTGAAGGCTTCCTTCTTGAAATAATATTAGAAATCCGCTGCCAAAAGTTTTCTATAGGATTTAGGTCCGGGTTTTGTGCTGGCAAGTCTATTCTTTTAACTTTATTAGTCGACATCACGATTCAACAACCTTTGCTCTGTGGCAAGGAGCATTATCATTCTTCTCCAGAAAATCTTCTAACATGTGTATTTCCAGCATGATTGTTAATGTTAAAGGTAGATTCATCACTAAGTAATACTTCTGCCATTGTTCTGGGGCCCAATGGCGATGATCCTTTGTCCATCTCAAACGGTGAAGCCTTTATTTTCCTGATAGGTGGGGTTTCTTCCGGGTTTTGCTACCCCTAAGTCCAGCTTTAAGAATTACACCAGTAGATTCGGACAATATATTGGTTAAATCTGTCGAATTAAGACTTCTGTCTGCCAGGTTCATTCTCCGCAATACATTGTCGTCTCTCACTGATGTTTTCTTTTTGGGCGTTAAAACCGAAGCGTAAAAGAAACAAAATGCATTTTCATATTGATACGAAATTTTAAGTAACATGAAAATCTAATCTGTGAGTAAAACGAATATCGCAGTATTGTTTTTCTGAAATTAGCAAAAACCATAAAACCTTTAACAACCAAAATTCTACTAACATTATATTGTATTAGTTCACCAGAAATATAGTAGATCCTAAACCTACTGTACAAAATCAAAATATAGTTACGTCCATCTCAGTGAAAGAGCCTATTACAACGAAATCGTATAACCGCAAGTTAGCACATGTTAAAGAACAGGGCAAAAAATTAGATAGGTTAAATTCAGGCGACGTATTGCAAGCACATACATACTCTCTGTAAACTAGTTTTGTTATTAAGGTAATTACTCATTTTTAAATAAGAACTTGAAAGGACAATATACAAACCAAAATCTACATGCAAATGCAGAGGCTTAGGCTGTTATGTGACAGTACGCTTTAATTGTATTTGTATGTACTTATTTACCTTTAAAGGCATGTTTTGTAATATTAATTGATTGATTTCAACAGTAATTAAGTATAGGAACTAAGAAAAGCCTTTTGTATTTAATGTGGAGAATTGCCATAGTTGTGACCGGGTGGTGTAGACTACTTTTTTCGCGGGAAACAACAGCCACGTATGGACTAAACAATGTCCGGCGGTCAAAGGACTCGCTACGACCAGTACTCACTGCTATTGTTTACTTTTATTTGTCGCATAAATAATTGTAACCTGTTTATATGACTCACAACTGATCTGATCGATTTTTTGTCTATCAATTGCGAGTTGTTTGAAACTAGATGGATATAAATAAAACAGGATAATTCCTGATGCGAAAAGATATCTATTACATACAGTTTTATATCGCTTTTTAAATATTTGTACGTTTTACACCTTCTGAACATTTATATGAACACATTTGTCATTATTTTTTGTAACTTTCTGTCAAACGTACGCTTTCCATTAGAAGTTCTCATACCTTAATTCGTCGCTGGTGCTTTAAAGGCTTAATTATAAACGTGTGCCATACGCTATTTTTTATTAGACCTGCATCATAATTCGGAAAATTGCGTTGTTATGTGGATTCGATGTTTTTTGCAATTTGACTGCGGGAATCAATTTTATTTTCGTTATCACTATATAAATAAAAAAGTTGATGGCGTCATCATTACTTAGTAACTTAAAAGATGAGCGTGTTTTGATGTTGTATTTTTGCATGCAGGTATAATAAAAAAATTAGTAAAACTGTTAATTAATACAATAAAATATCAACTTGACAGAAAGCAACTACGCTCCATTTCTAAACCATATCAAATTCAATAATCTTATTTGCTGTGATATAAGTACGTTGAGATGCGTCAAGCACTTTTAAGGGGAAATCATAGCTGGTTCACCCTGTGTACGTTTACTACACAATTACTTGATGTATATTATTTTCCTAATCTATTAATAATTGAAAGCAAGGACTTTTATGGAATCATAAGTTTTATCAATTGCTTTTTTTTGTATAATATTAGGATCATTTGAAATGTCTCGGAAGAAAATAGAAAGGCGGTTTATGACATTTAGATATTAATTTATTTTTCAATATAATATCTTCCAAAGCCAATATACCATCAAAAGATTCAATCCTTAAAGGCCTGCAAAATACTAACTATTTGTTTAACTTCTTCATCTCTTACCCCCAAGGAATTTTTTGAGCCGTGAGATTAGCTGAAAGTCGGGTGGAGCTAAATCACATAAATATGACAACAATTTATACCCCCCTCACAATGCGATGAGCATTGTTAAAACTCACAGCCAATACTCCACCACCTCTTAATTTACAGATACCATCCCAACGCAGAAACCAAAGAAGCAAGAACCCAATTCACATGCCCAAAAGCAAAAGCAAGAACCAACAAGATGCAAGGAAGGAAGCCCAGGGTTGAAGAGGACCAAATCCTACAACGGCCCACCCACAGGATATAATAAATTATTAATATAAATGAAATGTAATATCTTAAGTTTTGTGAATAAACGTATTTCAAATACTTCAATACTCTGAGTTTTCTTATGATGAAGACTCTGTAGAAATGCAGGACCTTTATTTTCGCTAATCTTCAACGCAAATATATTTGCGCAATTGGTCCAAAAGGCTAGCGTACTACTTCCCTTTTATGTTGAGACTGCATTCATTATTTTGACTGTTGTTTTGTTACGGATGTATAGTAGTAAACCCAAGTTTCACCTGTGGTGACAAATTAACGAACAAACGAGAAGTTTGCAGCCGAATTCGTTTTTCATCTATTGTTAGCAATGCGGCATCCATTTTACGGATACCTTCTTCATACCTAATGTTTTAATTCAGATAAAACGCGTATTTATCTTAGATTTACTTAATAGTGAAAATTCTTCCGCCCAACTAGTCGTCGACACTTTCAACAAAACGGTGTAACCGCAAATACCACAGAAACCATAATAATGTTTTCCGCAACAGGTGAATAAAAAATAAATAAAAAATCATGTTCGTATTCCGTGGCTATATCCTACATCCTATATACACTGTGTCTATAAAGTAACCCCCCCCCCAACTAATTTTTGAACGACTTGATATTTTACCACAATATTTGGTGTGCTTTAATGGGAAATTAAATATTATTTTTTAGCCCATGATTATATTTTCTATCGTTTAAAATGGCGGCTGGGCGCCATTTTGAATTTTTATTTTAAATAGAAAGGGGGGTCGAGTGACACCTCATTTGAAAGGTCTTTTAATTCTGCGTCTGATCCTAGAGTTTCAGAGAAAAATATTCAGCCTGCACAAAAT
>JABXWE010017239.1:0-12931 GCA_014611495.1 Limonius californicus
TTAAAACATTTTACACAACCCCGTACGATGCTCTTTATTTGACCACGTGCATTTATTGGCCAGTATCGTTCACGAATTGAAGCTAATAAAGCTTGTTGACCAGCATGCAACAATCTTACGTGTTCTTGTTTTAATATTAACGTTGTTAACTTGTGTTTATCCGGAAGTACTATGGGATGAACCTTTTCAAATTTAAACTTAGAATTTTGTATCCTACCACCTACTCTTAATACATTAGCCTCATCCAAATATGGATGCAAAGCAAGCAACTTACTGCTCCTATGAACTTCTCGATGCTTTTTTAGATCATGTATTTCTCGCTGGAATGAGGCGCGTTGAGCTATTCGTATTAAACACTTCATGGTTTCCTCTAATTCCATTGCGTCCAATGGACCAGCTTGCCTATTGCACTGTTGCTTCATTGAATTATTTTTGAATCGTAGACAATAGCCAACCACTCTTTTGAGCTTATTCAAACAAGAAAATCTGCCGAATAGGTCTGGGAGATTAAAAGCATTGACAAGGAATGTGTATTGAGACCGTACTTCAGGTAAGTCAGCCAAATTTTCTAACTCCCTTCCTTGATTACTAGGCCATTCTTCCATAGGCTTAGCTAGCCAGGACGGCCCTTGCCACCAAGTGTTGCAATTCAAGATGTTACTGGGACTTACGCCACGAGACAGTAAATCTGCCGGGTTGTCTTTCGTATTTACGTGTGACCACTCCCGGGGTAGTGTTACGTTTTGAATTTCCGTAACTCTGTTTGCAACGAACGTTTTTAAAGTGTGCGGCTCCGCCTTGATCCATGCGAGAGCGATAGTTGAATCACACCAAAATACTCGCTTGCTAAATTCAATATTTAGTGAATCTGAAACCTTTTTAGCCATTTGTGCCAGAATCAGGGCACCGCACAATTCAAGGCGGGGTATGCTTACGCTTTTCAAAGGTGCTACTCTAGTTTTTGAACACAGCAACCTAACAATTATGTTTCCTTTTTCATTAATGCTTCGCAAATAAATACACGCACCGAAGGCTACCTCGGAAGCATCAGAAAAACCGTGCATCTCGATAGCCATTGGCTTTATGCAAATTACATGCCTAGGTATCTTAATTTTGTTTAGCAAGGGCAGCTCATTTTGAAAGTTTACCCATTTTGTTTGCAAATCTAGTGGAACAGATTCGTCCCAAGTAAGCTTATATTGCCAGAGCGTTTGCAATATTACCTTTGCCGTAATAATGCAAGGACCTAATAGCCCTAATGGGTCAAATATTTTTGCGACATTTGATAGAATGGTGCGCTTTGTTACGGACTTAGAGCTTGCTGCAATTTTTATGTTATATTTTAGTATATCAGGTTCTGAATACCAGTAAAGACCTAAGATTTTTGAATTATCATTACCGCCAATTTCCAGAAAGTTGGCCAAGTTTGATCTTTCAATGTTTTTTAGAATTGCAGGGTTATTAGAAGCCCATTTTCTTAGATCAAAGCAACCTGAATTTAATATTTTGGTTACTTCATCAGTAATGGTAGTTGCTTCTTCTGTGGTGTCAGCACCGGTAAGTAAGTCATCTACATAGAAGTCTGCTAGAATAATGCTAGCTGATTTAGGATATTTTTTCAAATTCCTTTTTGCAATTTCCTGCAATACTCTGATCGCCAAATAGGACGCAGCAGCTGTGCCATATGTTACTGTATTTAAGTTAAAATGCATTAAAATCTCAGAAGGATTCTCCCGCCACACAATCCTCTGCAAACAGGTTTGTTCCTGCGATACTAATACCTGACGGTACATTTTTGTGATATCAGCCGTTATTACATACGCGTGCTTTCGAAATCGCAATGTCAAAGCCAATAAATCGTCCTGTAACACAGGGCCTACCATTTGCAAATCATTTAATGAATAACCAGAAGTTGACTTTGCCGATCCGTCAAAAACTACTCTGAGCTTCGTTGTCAAACTATCCGCCTTAAAAACTCCGTGATGAGGCAGATAATATGTTGTGCCAGCCAAGTCTTCATTTTGCACCCTTGACATATGCCCCAATTCTTCATATTCGCGCATGAATTTAGAATACTGCTCATGAAATGTAGGGTTAGCTTGTAGCTTACGTTCCAAAGCGTAAAATCTTTTAATAGCTACCTCCTCTGAGTTGCCTAATTTACAAACCGATTCTTTAAATGGTATGCTTACAATGAATCTACCATCTGACCTCTGTCTTATCGTTTCATTAAAATGCTGCTCAGACCTAATTTGCTCATTGGAAAGAATTTTCCTTTTAGGAGGCTCCTCCAATTCCCAGAACTTGGTTAATTGCGTCTGAATTTCAAGACTCGTACTAAGGCCGCAATGAACCTTTTGCGGTTGTAATAATTTGGAATTCTGAATCGGGCCAGAAACTATCCAACCTAAGGTAGTTTTTTGCAGCACGGGCTGGCCCTTACCTAACTTAATCTGCCCCATAGAAATCAAATTCCAAAATACACTCGCCCCTATAAGCAGGTCAATTTTGCCTGGTTTCCCATAATTAGGATCAGCTAGCTTTATATTTGGGGGGATTTTCAACTCCGATATATCAAATGATACCGATGGTAAGTCGCCACAAATTTTTGTTACCACTAGACATGATAGTTCTAGACTAAAGTTATTAAGACAGGATTCCATTTTAACGGTGGTGCTATGTTTTATACTAGCTTCAACCTGATTAATGCCGACAATGGACATATTTATGCTTGTTTTGCGAAGTTGTAACAAATCGCATAAACGTTCAGAAATAAAATTTGATTGTGCGCCGCTGTCTAGTAGCGCGCGACAGATATGCGCTTGGCCCTGGTTATCAAAAATACGCACCTTAGCCGTTGATAATAAAATATGTTGCGCTTGAAATTGAATTAAATTGACTTGAGATAGGTCAAGACTTGCATTGACTTGTTCAGCCTCTGACGTAACACTTTGATTTGAATTTGCATTGCCTTGAGCAGAATTTGAATCAGTGGCCGGCTTCAAATCTTTTATAAATTCTAGATGCAAAAGAGTACTATGTTTTTTGCCACACTTCCTACAAGAGCCAGCCTTACAATTTCTAGTAAAATGATTCTTTTTTAGACAGTTTACGCAGAGTCTCAAGTTCTTTACCTCGTTTATTCTTTTCCCGGTTTCCAATTTTAAGAAATTTTCACATGTGTGAATGGAATGGGAACCCTTACAAAAAATGCAAATACTATCAGCTGATACGAACGCACTACTATATTGTTTTTGCTCATTAGCCCTTTGATTTTTGGAATTTACGTTTGGTTTACTTTTATCACTATTTGCGTGTAATTTTTCTAACAAATCACACCTTTGTTTCAAAAACGCTTGCATGTCTTCCATAGTCGGAAGATCACCAGTGATTTTATATAGCTCCCACTCCCTTGCTGTAATTGGATCAAGTTTTTTGCTTACTATATGAATTAATAGTACGTCCCAATGGTTAGTGGGCTGTTTTAGTGCATGCAACGAACGCAGATGCTTTAAGAAATTATCCAATAGCTTTCGCAATTGAGAATGAGATTCCTTGTGCAAAGACGGCAAATCAAACAAAGCAGACACATGGTTGTGTATTATTAAACGCTTATTATCATACCGTTCACATATTAAATTCCAAGCTACTTGGTAATTTTCGGCTGACATCTCGATTGATTGAATGACCTGAGCGGCTTCATTCTTTAATGAGGATCTTAGATAATAAAACTTTTCGATGTCGCTTAAATTTTGCTTTGAATCTATTAGTGAATTGAACATGTCTTTAAATGCATACCAATTTTCATATGAGCCTGAAAAACTTGGTAAATCCATTTTGGGAAGCCTAACATTCGAATTTAATCGTTCAATGGAACGCACTGATGCCCGTTCAGAACAATCATCGGTATTCGCTGCATTGGCGGAGTGATCCGCAATAAACTTTCTAGCTTCGGCAACTAATTTATAATAAATTTCTTCAAAGTGATCACGTTCCTGAACGCTTGTTGTGTTTTGCAACTCATTGTCAATGAGATCTATGTCCAACTGGATTTCATTGAAACAATCGAACAACGGTACAATTTTTTCTAAGCGCGTTTCTACTTGCATTACTAAAGCTTGCTCGCTTTCAACTGATGCCTGAATTGCTTGCATAAATGTTTTAAAACGTGTAAGTTGACCCTTTATTGTAGAGCGTTTTTTAATAAGCTTGTTTAATTCTTCATCTGCCATTGTAAAGTTATTACCGCCACAATAAAAATTTGGAATAACCGAATAATGACTCAAATAGAGACGCAACGATAAGGAAGGAAAAATGGGTACTCACTTTGCACCTGTGCTTTGCACGTGTTCAGCAGACAGGACTAGACCAGCCAAGTTGTGCTTCTTGGGGCGTCGGGCTTTTGCTCCAGCTTGATTGACGAGAGTAGACCAGCCAAGTAGTGTTGGGGTGCCTCGTCGCTAATACTGCTCAATAATTTACTGGGCTGCTCGAAAATTCTGTTTTGTTGAATAATTGAAATTATTTGTTTCAATTATTTTGATGCACTGAATAATTATCCGGCTCGAAGGACCATGTTTTAGGCTCTCGTTTTTAATAGTAAAAAAACTCAAAAAGCCTTTGTAAAATAAACTTTATTTAATGATTGCATCGGAGCCACTTCTTGCTACATGCAAGTCTGTGACCCCTTGATGAACGAATGCCGGTCCGTCTGGAAACCGACTCAAATGCCACCCCACCAGGGTGAAGTGTAAAGGCGGCAAATTTAAATGTAATGGCAATTAACAGTACCAATAACGTATTTCTTAAAACGCTTATACGCCAATAACAATGTTTCAATTACAAAAACTTTGAAAAATCTCCTACCATCACGATATCTTGAGCACATGCGTGTTTCGGCAATCGTGCCAGCTTCAGTAGGAACTGTTAAACTTCTAAGTCTATTCTGCAATTAAAGAATTTCTTGGAATATTACCAGAATATTAGTTAATTTATTTACTTTGTTGAAAAAAATTCAACTATAAAAATTGCACATAGTTAATTTATTTCAAAAAATTCCTGGACATTGTTTTATAATTAAAAATACTCATTTACTTTAATATTATGAAATACTATGAACTACTGTGGTTTCGGTTCCAATCTTAAAGCGATATTGAATACATTGAACGTCGTCTACTATTTTCTGTACTTTCTTACTAGGAGTATTTTTTAAATAAGGTCCGTTTTTTAATAAGAAAAATACTGTAAATATCATTAAAATATATTGTTTTCCATATTCTACATACTTTTATCTCATTTTCTACATAATTTCCATTTTTATTCAAACATTTGACATACCGCTCAAAAAGTTTTTGAATTCCGACGTCAAAGAAATCTGCCACCTGTGAAGAAGCCCAGTCCATGACTGCAGTTTTCACTTCGTCGTTGCCGTTGAACCGTTGATCACCAAGAAGCTCCTTTAAGTACCGAAACAAGTGAAAATCACTGGCTGTACGGTCTGGACTGTAAGGTGGATGATCCGGTTGTTCCCATCCAAAAGACCTGATTAGACCTTGTGCTTGTGCAGAAACATGTGGCCTTGCATTGTCATGGAGCAACATCACACCGGAAGACAGTAGACCACGCCGCTTGTTTTGTATAGCACGCCGGAATTTTCTCAAGGTCACACAATACGCATCAGAATTGATTGTTGTGCCTCTCGGCATGAAATCCACTAACAAAATCCCTTTCATGCCCCAAAAGACAGTTGCCATGATCTTCCGTGCTGAAATTGTCTGTTTGGCTTTCACTCTGGTTGGCGACGATGTGTGTCGCCATTTCATTCTGTTGCTTGGACTCAGGAATCTTGTGAGACATCCAAGTCTCATCTTCTGTAACGATGTGGTCCAACAATTCATCTCCTTCCTGATTGTATCGAGTCAAAAACGATAAAACACAGCCTAATCTTTTTGTTTTGTGATTGTTAAAAAGCAGTCTTGGAACCCGCCGAGAACACATTATTCGATAATTCAGTTTCTCCGAAACAATAGTGTACAAAACTGACCTTGAAACCTGTGGAAATTCAATTGATAACTTTGAAATCGTGAATCGTCGGTCCTCTCGAATTTTGTTGTCCACATCACGAACCAAATCTTCAGAAATCAGAAAAGGTCGGCCAGGGCGTGGCTCATCATGCACATTAACCCGCCCGTCCTTGAACATTCTCACCCACTTTCAAACGTTACTGTCACTCATAGCATTATCACCGTAAAGTTCACAAATCTGACGGTGAATTTCCGCTGCTGCCAAGTTTCTTGCATTCAAGAATCTAATTACAGGTCGTATCTCACAGTCGGCGGGTGACTCAATTTGCTTAAACATTATAAACTTCTACATCTCAGTACACAGACAGACGATATGGCTGCAAATGGCGTCTAAACGCGCGCAAAGCTGGGAGCAGGAGCGCAAGCGCACTGCGGCGATCGAGCGTCATTCTCACTCTCATTGAAATGCTGTTTGAATTTTTAAAATAGAAATAAAAATAGGTTGAAGCAGGTGCAAACGACTCTAATTATTACCTTCGACCAGGCTGATTTTACATTTTTAAAAGATATTTAACTTTTGCTTAATTAACTACGAGTTCCAGGCCAGGGTTAAATAGCGAAAGTATAGTATTTTTGAGAGGAATCGCAAGTAGTTGGTATGCATTAATTACTTTCTTCTAATCTGTTTATCTTCTTCTTCGAGTGCTTTATCTCTTACGAGACGTAGCGATCTTCTCGCTTATGCCTGCGTTGCACGTTTTAAAGTGCCACAGACATAGAGGACCTACAGCTTTAAGTTTAAACACTTTTACTCCAGAGAAGATTTACTAGGCAGAATACCTCGCTGGTTTGCCATTGTCTTGCGAGGGAGAACGACAATTTAAAATCAAATGTGCCGGTACTGGAACTTGAACCCGGGACCTTCAGCGTAGAAGTCTAACGCGCTTACCTCTAGCCCACGACCGCCTCAGTTGTGTGCAGAAAAATTATAATTAGTATCACCATAGAGTTAATCGATAATAAGTAATGATGACATAAATAATATGTTTTGTAAAACAACTACGAATGTTTGATGCGATATCAAAATTCATTTTCGCTTTGTGATTGAGGAAATAGCTTATTTTAGTTTTCAAAGTAATTAGTAGTTCATTGTCGTAATGCTGTCTTTTTAGAGTCAACGAAATCCGAAAGCATAATAATCTAAACATGCAAATGAACTTCTCTAAGATGCCCGCATTGCGTAAGAATGAAATTTAATAACAAACTTAACACGGCATTCTCTTGTTTTACTTTCCCATCAGTAAATGACGTAAAGTTTTAGAAAGAATTGCTTTTTGCCCACTAAAGAAAGTGTTGAAATGTGTACCATAACGTAACTAATAGAAAATTGAAACCCCTACCTGGTCGTAAAAATAATTGAGAAACTCTAATTAAAACGCATTGCAGTTTAAACTTAGTCACGCAAAAACTGCCGTCTTTAAGTTTCTAATTACAACTTGAAAATAACTTTAACAATTCTTATCGTAAAATAGTGTTTTAAACTATAAATTTATAAATCAGTAGTTAGACAATATACAGGGTTGGGCAAAAGTACAGAACAATGCAAATATTTCGACATAATTTTCTACATGAAGGTTGCGATATATGACGGATCCATGAAGGTATTGGGGGTTTACAAGGACTTCCGGTTCAGACGGAAATAATAACAACTGTTTTAATTTGAATGGAATACCCTCTATAAGATTAAGGTACATCGATAGAACTCCTTCTTGAGGGTACAGCGGTAGAGTAGTGACTGCAGCGCTTGACTTCGGAGTAATTCTACCAAAGTCGTTCAGGTTCGAATCCTGAGCACTGTAGTTTTCCAGGGTATATGTGATGTCTTAGTTATAGGTGGGGCATGGGGGTTTTCAAGGGTGGGCCATGTTAGACCCATTAATAGCATGAAATGTGCTGAGCCGGGATAAGCTGCGTGGGATTCTAAAAAAAAACTCTTGTTCGTGAGTTCGGTGTTACAAGTTTTTGATTCTTAGTCTTAATAGTTCTAAAGATATTGCACAATAATGTTCCATAATTGTATACAGGGAATTTGTCTTTTTAGTATCATGATAATAATAATAATAGTATACATTGTACATGTAATTGTCTATGTATACTTGTAAAAAGAACGCATCAATTACGCCTATTATGTAGGCAACCAACTATACAGACAACGAAATTTTTCGAATTTCAATTTTTGTTAGAAAAACAAGAGCATGCTGCTCATAAAACAGAAGATCGTGAGAAGCGTGAACAATTATGTAAAATGTCAAATATGGCTTATTTTCTGTTGTGTTGCGTTGTATTGCTGTTAGATTAACAGGTCAAACGTATTTAGAACATTCAGAAAATCAAATTGTTCCTGAAGAAGGGGAATCACCTACTAGTACTTGGTTTCACTAAGACGAAACACCTCCCCATTAAAGTCCAAATGTTCGGCATTTTTTAAAACAATCGTTTCCAAATAATGTTGTAGGGCCCAGGGTTTTATTGGATGATCCACTCGTTCTCCCGATCTGGATCCATTGAATTTCCTTCTTTAAAATATAGGGTTTACACCGAACGACCAAATAATGTGAAATAATTGCAGCTCACAATTGTTGTAGAAACAAGAAGGATTTCAGTAGACCATCTTGTTAATGTAACTGAAGGATTTCTGTATAAGACTTGCTTATTGCCATAGATACAGATAGATATATAGAAGGGGCTCACTCTCACTGTTTCGTTATAAAAATCGTATTAGTGCCACCTTATCGGCTTGGGAAGTATCAACCATATCACCATCAGATGGCGCTGTAGCAAAATCGCGGGAAAATCCATCATTTAAAAATTGTATTATCTCAAGTTTTACTTAGTTGAAAGTCATATGAATTAATATAAACAATAATCAACCGTTTCAAAATGTTTAAACTGTTAATTATAGTTTATATTAATTAATTCAGTTCTTATGTCTTTCTTGCTACAATAAAATGCGCTGTTCCGTAGATTAAAGCAGCAAAACTGAACAGTTTATTATTTATAAAAGATACATTGAAGTTGGATGTTGAAATCATATCAACTTTAGTAAGTAATATTAATTATTATAAATGCAATACAGCTACTCAGCTACTCCAGCGCCTCTGCCGGTTTGGAAAGTACTAAAAACATGGGCGCCAATCCCAGTGTCCTTTCTATCCTGTAGAGTCGTATTGTGTATGGTTATTGCCAAGAAGTAAATGCTCGTTTTGAACATTTTTCAGGTGAATTTTGTGTTCTTTTATTTGTTTATTTGTCATTGCTTTGTTGCCATGTGTTGCTACGTAATAAAACAAATTAGAAACCGTTATTATTGGGCGGTTTGTTCAATATCTCTAGAATTATTAAAAATAAACATATCCTACCTTATATCACTGAACTCGCAAAAAGAGTTCTGTCTATACAGGGCGTTTCGGAATTGCACGGCACCATTTCATGGATGTGTTCTCCAGCACGAAATAAGCAAAACAGTTCATACAAACATATGGCTAAAATTAATTTATTACCGAGATATTGAAAGTTAAAGATATTTATTTAAAAATAAAGTTCTAAAGATATTTCGTTACAGAACTACAATTTTCTCAAGTGGAATACCCTGTTGGGGCCCACCTTACTTACTGGGGGCGAATAAAAACTACTGATTTTAAATTTAGATAAGGTTGCAGCGCGTCTGAACGTTCGGATTCGACGTTAAACTGTAGGTCCCCAATATTTCTACCTTAGCGCTGAGGAAAAACACGTGGCAGAGAAGACGCCGATGTCCAGCAGTGGCACGAATAGGTTGTCAATGAAAAAAGATGATGATATAGCGCGTTTGCATTTCTTTCGTGGAGTTCCTGGATAAACAAACAGCGAATGCGATTAGAACTGGCAGCGACAGGCAGGTGACATGCAACAGATAATAAAACACAGACTTACCGATCTGTCAATAAATATTGAGCATTTGTACTCACCGGGTTCCTTCAGCCCCCTGCATTTGCATTGGGATTCGAACAAGATACGGAAGCTCGTCTGCCGGCTAGCTGCTGTGGCAGCGGCCATTCGTAACGGATTAATTACCATAATTATGCATATCTTCTGGTGCACCAATCCTCCAGAGGGAACTCTGTAACTGGACTATATCCAGACAGACACTCTATTATTCAGAGGGAATCGCAGGGGAATATTCCCCCTCAGCCCCGCATGCGAAAGAGAGAGTATGATTAGCAACCTTTCCCCACGTAAATGTCAGCCGATGCCATCCTGGCATTGATGTAACACTCATAGTAATAATAATTCAAAATAGGCACCTTCACGAGGTTACTTCTGCCAGCTGACTACCTCCCCCAATCATTGCTGGGGAAATAATGATTAACCATGTCACACACATTATCTGCTCGCTCATATAGGACTTAAATTCACCACGCTACTGTTTCTAACAACTATGCAACTCAACGCAATTCAGAGTAACTGTTCAAAGTGGTCTCCATTTTGTTGAACGCAGCATTCAGTACGACGAATCCATGCTTCTCTGGCACGCCTTATAACATCAGGACGACCCTGATAGTTGCTGCTGCTTCCCCGATGCGATTCCTTAGCTCTTCTTGTGTGCCAATAGACGTAGAATAAACCATAGACTTCATCCAGCCCCACACAAAATAATCTAATGGCGTTAGATCAGGAGATCGCGGTGGCCATTTAACAGGTCCGTTTCGACCAACCCATCGATTACCATATGTTATGTTTAAATAATCAGTGACAGTGGTGACAAAAGTGAGCAGGGGCACCGTCATGCATAAACCACATCCTCGGCCTATAGGCAATCGGAATGTCTTCCAGAAGGTCAAACATATCATTTTGCAAAAAATGCAAGTAAGATATTCCTGAAAGCCTTGTTGGTAAAACGAAGGGGCTGATGAGATTGTCACCAAGAAGACCACACCAGACATTTAATGAAAAGGTATGTTGGTAATGCATACTAGCAGTTGTATGAAGGTTTTCTTCGTTCCAAGTATGGGTGTTTCGAAAATTAGTAATACCATTTCTCAGTTAGGATCTCGTGTGCATTGTCGAATTAACCATTGCCAGAAATTTCTGCGCTTTTTATAATCTTCTGGTAACAGATCATTCACAGGCGTAGCGTGAAATGGATACAATTGTTACTCACGCACTGTTCGCCATATGCTTGTACATGATATGTACATTGAAACGAAACGACAATCTTCTGGTGCTAGTACTAGAAGATAACTGAACAGCATTGAGTATCTCTTCTTCAATGTTTGCAGTTCATCCAAATCTTTGCCGACCAGCGTTTATTCGTTCAGGCTTTAGCGTGCCAGTGTCCCTAAGACGTCTTTCAATGGCTTCAAACGTTTTACGATTTGGTATCTTTCTAGTGGGAAATGTTTCATGGTAGCTTCGAACAGCAGCAGCGCCATTTTTACGTACTTCGCCATAAATTAAAAGCATGTCTGTTTGTTCTGCAAAACTGAACAAATTTGTGGTGTCTCCCATAACAATAACAAATTGAAGAGTCTTCAAAGTACTATTAACTCACACGAAAACGAGCATGAACTAGTAAAACAGGTTACTTAATACTAACCAACAGATTTAATGACAGATGTTTAATCAACTGTTAAAAAAATAAACGATATGCAATTGACGACTACTTGATTAACTTTGGACATTTAGCTATTTATCTTCAACTTTCAATATGTCGGTAATAAATTAATTTGAGCCATATGTTTGTATGAACTTTTTTGTTTATTTCGTGCTGGAGAACACATCCCTAAAAGAGTGCCGTGCAATTTCGAAACAACAACCTGTATGTCAAATAATATACAGGGTATTCTATTTAATATAAAAAAGGTTATATCATTTGCGGCTAATCCAGAAACCATTTTAAACCATCAATACCTTTGTTATATGCGCCATATATCGGAACCTTCATGTTGAAAATTTTGTCGAAATCGCATTGTTCCGTATTTTTGCCCAACCATGTATATTAAACTTAATAAATAGAGATTTTGTGTAAGTGTGTGGGTTATACGTACGCTATTAAAAACTAACGCATGAACAAAATATCAGAGAAAGAATGTTTACAACGAATGAAAGAGACTGTTTCAAATATTATTCAATCCCGACCCTGATTATACATATGTCATGTTGAAACTATTTAGAAATCAACTGTATTACCGTTTATACGAACAGGTATTGCGAGATTGCGACAACACTATTATACTACTGACCCGGTTTTTAAGTAGAAAAATCTTTGCAAGAGAAATTCTCACAATTGTTAACAATTTTAATCATAAGGATATACATAGTTGGAAGTTCAGATCTGAGCGGAATGATAGACATCGTTCGCCTAGAATGCTCTTGATTTAACACAAGTTCGCACAGTAAATTATACCTTGGAGAATTTCTACTGTTATAAATGAATCGAGATTTCCACATCGCAGACGCATTTGGAACGAACTATAGTGAAAGTATTCAATCGTAGGAGGAAACTTGTGTTGATATTTGATAAAAAAAAACTTCCTGTAATATTGCATGATTTGCAATAGTTCAAAATAGACGCGTTTCTACTAAAGGATTTATAAATGTATATTCTAGGCTAAAAATTTAATGCCTATTAATTAAAAAGGCACAATTAATTTATTGCAAGTGTTAAACTATTCAACAGCCTTGGAATATACGCATTTTAATAGGGCGGCCTTGGGGTACAGAACTAATAGATGGCGCCATGATAGAACAATGTTCCTATTATTAGTTTAGAAAATTAGAAAAATCTTCTACAACTCATTATTTTCGTTGTATCTATCAATTTTACATTTAACGAACTCCTAACTTAGTCAATGTGAAATTGTTAGTGG
>JABXWE010017240.1:0-15923 GCA_014611495.1 Limonius californicus
TTATTTGAGGTTCACTGTCAAACAATTCTTGCTATCAAGAAATCATTTGTTTATCAGTGCATCCTAGGTTTCACGTAACTACAGTTACATTTGCATTGTTATTGTAGATAAAAAAAGAAAAAAAGATTTTTTCCATGTAATTGGATGTAATTGCATATTTGAACGTAGTTTTTAGTTCTGATCAACTTCTCTTAATAACAATTTTCGATATTGTCAAAAATAAAGGTAATTTACTCTTGAACCAAATTCATATTTTTTGAGAAACCGCGTATACGACTGAAAAAATTAATATCTGATGGTTGCATTTTAGGTTTAAGACCATGCAGAACTTTTTATAAAGAATAACTTTTTTTCGTAAAATTAATAATAAATAAGTTTTCCATATGGTGCGAACTTAAGCAGACACACTGTATATATATATATATATACCTACCTTTTTCATAATTTCTTTTTATGTTTTTGAGCGTTATTAAAGCATTATTAAAGACAATAACAATAAAAACATTAAAAATATGTTACTGTAGTCACAGTGTGGTGGTACCTCAGTTGGTAGAGCGTTTGCATTCTGAGCTTGAATTTGATTTCCCATCCTTATCCCGGAGCGTATAAATCGTAAGCGTAAAATCTTATGCTGCAACCCACCACACACAAGTTTCCAATCCAGTTTGCAACCGTGGGATCTAAAAACAAAGCAAAATTTCTATAATTTGAAGGTCCCCCGTGTTTCTACCTTAGCGTCGAGGAAAAACACGTGGTAGAGAAAGGGCCTATGTCCAACAGTGGAGAAAAAATCTTTTGATTTATTGAATCATAGTGTTTCTGTATGCAAGTAATTTTGGATTTCGTATCCAAGGCGTAACTGATTAATTATAACTACTGCAGTGAATTTACTTAAAAAAAATTTCATATACGTAAAACTCCTTCCAAGGACGATTACACTATATGGAAAGCCACAAAGGGATTCAAGAGGCCACAGATACATATACCACCACTACGCAACACAGACGGCACGTGGGCCAGATCTGATCAAGAAAAAGCGGACCTGTTTGCACAATATCTGGCAGAAGTATTTAGACCCAACTCAGAAGCAATAGATGTAGAAGTAGACACCTTCCTTGAAGCCTGCAGCTTTCACCCCCAATACGGAATCTTCAAATCGGAGAACTACGCCAGGAGAGAAAATTATTGAGCAACAGGAAAGCACCTGGTTACGACCTCATAACTGGGCCTATGCTTAAACAGTTACCAGAAACGGGGGAAAGACAACTACTAGCATTATTTAACGCACTTTTGCGCTTAACTTACTGGCCGCCGCAACTAAAGATGGCGCAAATTATAGTAATAATGAAGCCTGGTAAGCCGCCAAACGAAGTGCAATCTTATCGCCCAATTAGCCTGTTATCAATAGTATCCAAACTCCTAGAAAAGTTGATACTAAGTCGGTTAAATAAAGACACACCACTAGATGATTGGATCCCAAAGCACCAATTTGGATTCAGACGAGATCATTCCACTATCCAACAGTGCCACCGTATGTCTAACGTAATCCAGAAATCGTATGAAAGTAAGAAGTATTGCACAGCAGTATTCCTCGACGTCCGACAAGCATTCGATAAGGTTTGGCACAAAGGGCTACTGGCTAAAATAAAAGCATTATTCCCACACCAATATTATTTGCTTTTCTAATCCTACCTCTCCAACCGCCATTTCATAGTAAAATTCGGAAACAAAACCTCAACACTACAGCCAATTACCGCAGGGGTTCCCCAAGGTAGCGTTTTAGGCCCAGTCCTATACTTACTCTTCACTGCTGATATACCAATTACACCGTACACCGAAATGGGAACATTCGCAGATGATACTGCCATCCTCGCGTGCAATGAAGACCCTTTAACTGTTACAAGATTACTACAAGAACATATACATTTATTAGAAGACTGGCTCGACAAATGGCGAATTAAAGTGAATGAAAATAAGTCAGTTCATATAAGATTCACAATTCGAAGGGGAATATGCCCACCTGTTACCATAAATAACATTGATGTGCCACAGTCTGAAGAAGTGACGTATCTGGGATTACACTGGGACAAAAGGCTGACTTGGAAACAGCACATATAAAAGAAGCGCAAACCCATGGATCTGAAAGTCAAAAAAATGTACTGGCTAATAGATCGGAAATCACCCTTAGCAACTGAGAGTAAACTCCTCATATATAAAACCATCCTACGTCCTATTTGGACATATGGATGTGAGTTGTGGGGTTGCGCTAGTTATTCTAACGTAGACATAATCCAGAGATTCCAATTCAAGACAATAAGAACTCTTATGGATGCTCCATGGTATGTGACCAATCTCACCCTACATACCGACTCCAATACCCCTTACGTGCGTGACGTAATTACGGAACGGGCTACCAGGCATCATGATAGACTTACATACCATCCAAACGACATCATCCAACCACTTACGTTACAACCAAACTTTCGGCGATTAAAGCGGAATGGCCTTGGGACCTACAAGCTAACGTGAATCATCCAGTGTGAAACCATCATCCTTAATCAATAGGTGGGGGAAACGGCGAGGAAGCACCAGTGGGTGCCTACCTCATCAAGCCAATCAACTTTATCAACAGATTAGCTCATAGAATCTCTTGTAATTCTGATTGCTGATGTACTATGTTTCAATAAAAAAAAAATAATATACGTAAAACACACAAAAAGAGAGAAAAAGCACCGTGTTAAATAGTTACAGATTTAATATAAAGATAGATATAGGTTTGTATTTAATAAAGTCTTGAGTGACATCATAATTCAAAAATAATTAAACAAACGTACGTAATTTCTATACATGTATATCAGTTTGCAGATAATAAGTTTTTCTAAAAACAATTTCATCAGCATAAAATCGGTTTCTCCATAGTTTTGACTCGCTCCGAATATGTAAATACATATTCTTAGGTACATAAACTGGGGACCGCGTTAGAGTAATGGTCGCAGCGCTTGGCTTCGGAGTTATTCTACCAAAGTCACTCAGGTTCGAATCCTGAGCACTGCACTTTCCCAGGGTGTTTGTGGTGTCTGGGGCATGGGGTTTTTCAAGGGTGGGGCATGTTAGACCTGTGAATAGCACGAAATGTGCTGAGCCGGGATAAGCTGGGTGGGATGGGAATCTTGGAGTTGCCTTTGGCAACTCCACGATTCTTTAAAAAAAAGGTACATAAACTAATGTGAGTTACATAAACTAGCATTCAGTGCAAGATAAATTAAATTAGTAATCTAATTCCAAATAAAAAAATATAACTTTTCGCATAGAAAACATTAAAGTATTCGTTTCCTCTTGTTAGTAATTTTATATATTTTACAAAATGTACATTGTAGCTTAGATGTAATAGGTCCGGAAGAGTTTTACAAAGAAAAACCTTTTAACAAATTTTTTTTATGAGGTGAAGCAATGGATATAGGGTGGCTCACAGAAAATGAAACGCGTGTTTTGTGACACTAAACCTCAATTCTTCTAAAAACGCCTGAACACACAAATTAGTTTGCCAGGGTGACGGCTGTTTTCGTTCACTTAACTTCAACCCCAAAATTGGGGGCACTTTTACCCTAAAAATTTTAAATAGCGAGGGTATCAAAAGATATAGCTTTTGAAACCTCGATGAATTTGCTTTACAGCAGTGTTTTTATTTTTGGATTCCCAACATTTGTTTCCGCGGAAATGCAGTCGAAAGTTGCAGGGTAGTAAATGTTCGGCATTGGTTGACTATACGTTGGCTTAAACATTTGAATGTTTTCTTTACGTCAACGTGGCGCCGTATTTCGTAGTTGTCATCATTTTCTTTAAAAATATTTATTCGATTTCAGAAAGAGTTGAAGTAATTGCGTTTTTCTTACAAAACAATGAAAATACCGGTAGAAATGCCGAATTGTTCATCAACATGCAGATAAGCATGTGAATCGCAAGTAAGTCTTGGAATAAGTAAGAAAATTTCGTGAGATCGCGTCTGTCGCAAATAAACAGCGAAATGCTGAAGGCCGGTAAGAAATGAAGCGGTGGAAGTCGCGAGTCAGAGCCACGTTGTTGTCGATCCAGGATCTTACGTTGAGTACAAGGCAAATGGCTATTGGAAAGGATATTAATCGAACCAGTATTACACGAATTTTGAAACACCACAAGTTTTATCCTTACAAGATTTTGAACATTTAGTACCCTGAAACTTTGGACTGTATTTCCGCGGTAACTAATGCTTGGGATCCAGAAATACAAAACACTACTGTCGAGCAAATTTATCGAGCGAAATGGTATGCCTTTTGATACCTCATGTCATTTAAATATTGTAGAGTGAAAATTACCTCAATTTTGGGGTTGAAAAAAGGTGAACGGAAATAGTCGTATTGCATGTCCCATTGGGAAACTAATTTGACGTGTTTGGGCGTTTGTCGAAGAATTGAGGTTTATTGTCACAAAACACGCTTTTCCGTTTTCGATGGGCAACCCTGCATAACGAGTTCTATCCTAGAAGTCTTAAAATCCGAAGTTGGTAATATATTAACCATATGTATTGCGTCCATTCGTTCGTTAAGAATCTTCCATCTACTGTTGGGCACTGGCGTCTTCTCTACCATGTGATTCTCCGCAGCGCGAAGGCAACAACATTGTACAATTGAACGTCGAATTCCAATGATGGAAAACGTTTTTTGCACCACGGTTGCTAACCGGACTGAAACATTAGGCATGGTGAGTTGCAACACAAGGTTCTTATTAACGGCTGAGGAAGCGAACCCAAGTCCTATTCGACGTTTTTCCCAGAATGCGAGCGATCTGACAACTGAGCTACCACTACTTTTTGAAATTGTATACTTCATGACAAATACTGATACACCCAGTTTTTTCCCATACCGTGAAAGTAATCGAATAAACTGAATATCTTACATCCCATAGAAAAACGGGCTATTGATTATTTTTAATTACCAGTAAAACATCCGCCCGTGAATGTCAAAACGATTGCAAAATATAAATCTGATATTTACATCTTATTTCTTGCTATCACCGCATGACGTATTGCTTTTATAATTAACATAACATTGTTGTTTTAAATATTACCATATAAAATTAAATCTATTTTTAGTAGTACTCAAAAGTGAGAGAGGATGTATGGAACTGTATTCCTAGTTGTCTTTGTCTGGATTAATTCTGCATACGGGACGATTTATAATGAACAAAACGGAATAGGTAAGTTATTTAAGGTTCTATTGTTTATTATATATACAGGGTGTCCCAGAATTACCACAAGCTTCAGGTAGCCGTGTTCTCCTAAGCTTTCTGAACAAAAAACCTAAGAACAAAATTCTCACACGGACCTGTTAAAGGTATCACCTTTAACATCATATATTTAGTTTATAGCCACAAATATTTAAATAAGATAATTAATTTATCAATAAATAAGTCTATTACAACCTAAACTCACCATCAAATCATGATTTAAAGCATTAATCAATTTGTTGAAAGAACTGATAGAAGCTAGAAACATTCAAGAAACTAAAGCTGACAACTATGTTAATTTAAGTAAGTTAAGCGGGTATCGTGATTTTGAAAAATATTTTTATTTCGAATTTCCCAATTTTGTGACAGTGACAGTTATTATTTTGTATACTTAAGCTATTTTAAGTTTGGATTCTTTAATTTACTTTACGTTACTATGAATTATACTGCAAGTGAATATGCAGACATGATTTTGGTTCTTGGCGAATGCGATGGTAATTACAACGAAGCTTCAAGGGTCTATGCCGACCGTTTTCCTGATCGGAAACATTCCTGCCATACTGTAATACGGGCTGCAATGCAACCAATTAGGGAGACTGGAAATATTCTTCCAAGCCATTCTAATGCAGGTCGGCCGCGAAGAGTTAGAAATCCTAATTTGGAAGAAAACGTCTTGGAGTTTGTAAATCAGCATCCGAGTATATGTGTTCGTTCGATTTCCAGAAATTTTGAAACATCCAAGTGTTTCGTGCAAAGAATTTTAAAAGATGATGGGCTACATCCATTTCATAAAACAAGGGTGCAGCGTTTGTTGGATACCGACCACGAATCTAGGAGCAATTTTGGTGAGTGGCGTTTGGAAACCAACAGAGCAAATCCAAGACTCCTGGATAAGCTGTTGTGGACGGATGACGCAACATTCACAAGAAATGGTATTTTCAATACTCATAACGAACATGTATGGACACATGAAAATCCCCAAGCTTTGAAAGTGCAAAACTGTCAAGTTCGTTTTTCTGTGAACGTGTGGGCAGGAATAATCGGCAATAAACTTGTTGGGCCATTTATACTACCCCGAAAACTGAATCCAGATAACTATTTAAATTTTTTAAATGAAGAATTCCCTTATCTTTTCGATGACATTCCTGTTCTGGTTCGGCGTGATATGTGGGTGCAACAAGATGGGGCTCCTTCACATTATGTGGCATTGGTGAGACAGTGGTTTAGTCATCATTATCCACAAAGATGGGTGGGTCGTGGAGGACCAGTGCCCTGACCTGCCAGAAGCCCAGATCTGACTAAAAAATCTGGTGTATTTCACGCCTGTTGATAATGAGGAAGAAATAATTAACAGAATACATCAAGCAGCAGCAACTGTTGATGAGCGAACGCTAGAGAGTGTAAAACAGGCGATTTTTGTGCGAGCTACCAAATGCATTGAAGTTGATGGAGCGCATTTTGAGCAGATGTTGTAGTTTCTTAATAAATAAAATATTAATTTCAATAAGCTTTTTTCAACATTACAATACACTATTTACTTAAAAATTGTTGTTTCACAGAAGCATCCTAAGGGAGCTCGTAATTCTAAATTACATTCTATTATGTGCCTTTTGCATAATCATTATTAATAACAGATAGTCTACTTTGTTTATTTCATTCCGTTAAAGTAATTGCAACAGTGTTGCCAAGTTTATTATTCTTTTTTTGCTTCGCGAGCGAAAACTAAGCGTCGGAGACAAATTTTGTTGTGAGGTTTTTTGTTCAGAAAGCACAGGAGAACACGCCTACCAGAAGCTTTAGTGGTAATTCTGGGACACCCTGTATATATATATATATATATATACACATATATAACATTGGAAACAGGACAGTATACAATTAATGATTTATAACGTTTTAATGTTGTTAATTACCAAAGCAGGAAGTCTTATTTTCAATTCCCAGTACCGGAACATCGGATTTTTAACGGCCGTTCTCCCTCGTAAGGCAATGGCAAACCAGCGAGGTATTCTGCCTAGTAAATTTTCTCTGGAGTAGAAGTGTTTACACTTCCCGTGGTTCGGAGCCCACGTTATGCTGTAGGTCCTCTATATCTGAGGCACTGTAAACGCGCAAAACAGGCATAGGAGAGAAGATCGTTACGTCTCGTAAGAGATAAAGCACTTTAAGAACGTTGTAATGTTGTTAATTACCAAAGCAGGAAGTCTTATTTTCAGATATACTATACACAAAGTGTATCGTAAATGTCTACAAGCGCTAAGTGATGTGCATACAAAGCTTAACCATAAAGTCTAACGATTTTGTCCTAAAATCTTCAGGTTTTGTAGTATTCTTAAGCTAGTATGATACGAAGTAGAATTTTTTATTTTTTATTCACCGAATTTTGTACAAAATTCTGTAAACATATATGATACCAGAACCATAAGAGAAATTTTGTGTGTTAGCATGGTCAAAATTACATTGACATCTATGAAAACACTGTCAAAATAATCATGCGACTGTTAATAATGTAGAATTCTATCAAGATTTCATAATATTAGATTGTTTATAAAGTCTACGCTGTTCGAAAAATAGGGAAAATTAGATTAAATATTTTTAAATCATTAAACTATCGCACTTATAAGGCATACAGAACTATCATACCAAAATTTCTCAAGGGCCAACCATCAGGCACACGCATAACGTAAAACAAAAATTTAACTAAATTATATTATGTATTTTAAGAAAAAAATTTAATAACTGTATCCTAGAGATATTTGAAGCTTTGAAAATCCCCTGACACTGCGATATTTAGAACACCTAAATACGTATTTCAGCAACCAAGTTGCTATTTTCAGTAGAACTGATGAACTTAGATTATTTAAAGTAACTTAGGCAGAGGAATACTTCTGAAGATAAGTTCTCATTAAGTCTCTATAATTAACAAAAAAAAAATGTTCGGACACATAAAGTTTTATATTTTTACCACCGGTGCTTAATTTTCTACTTAACCGTACGATATTTTAAAATACTTGGATCGGCCTACAAAAATCTAGCTCAAAAACCCATACTAATATTTATTTTACATAGTTTGAAATAATATAATGATAACCTTACATTTTGCAATTGATTTTAATTTACAACGTCCAAGATGAAAAATAAATTCTGATTTGTCAGTATCATCAGGATTAATTGAAATATCTATAACGAAAATTGTTGTTGAATATTATATATTATTATCAAACTGAATATGGCGCTAAATAGAACATAGATTTATTTATTTTTTCCACTTATAGTTTATCAAAATAATTGAATATTTTGCTGTTTTGACAAGTTATCTACTTTCAATTAGGCGATTTCATTTTTCTTAATATCTTCTTCGTCATGAAATAGTTTCCTAGTTTTCACTTTGGAAAAGAGAACAAGGTCTGCTAATAATCTGCTCTAAATAGGGTGGCTGTTTTATGAGAAATGACTTTCCAATTAGTGTAGAATGGTCAGGTGATTATCATGGGTCTGGTACAACTGGGCGCCGCCGACTGGGCGCCGCTGACTGGGCGCCGGCCGACTCGGCGCCAAGCCAACTAGGCGCCAAACCCACTGGGCGCACGCCAACTCGCCGCCAAGCCAACTCGGCGCCATCCCAAAAATAATATTTAAAATAAAAAGGGAATAAAGCCACACCCTAAGAAAATACAAATGTTGAAAGTTGCTGTTTTGCAAAACACTTAACTTCTTTTCACTTTATTCTATAAATCAGACTCCTTTTTCTAATATTTTGCTTAAGTGCTATATTTTTTTTCTCTACCTCTTTTTATGTAATAATTAACACTGTGTGATTTTGACAAACTTTATTTATTAAATTAACAAATTTATATTTACGTTCTTAACTTAAAGTTAATTGTGAGAATAGTGTGGCCAACTGTCCGAATAAAATTTTGTAACCTGACCTAACCTAACCTAACCTAACCTAACCTAACCTTTTTTTTGCACTCATTTATACTACCGTCCCCACCCCATGAACCGCTTTCGCATTATTTCAGGGGGTGCGGGCGTCCCTTACATACTAAACATTCATGCAACATGCACCCTAAACTATACTAGGCAAATGCAGTCGCCCCAGTCGGGATTCGATCGCCCCAACGGAGCGACCGCATTTGCTGTGACCTCGAATATAACTTGGCGCCGAGTTGGGCTGACGCCCAGTTGGCGGCGCCCAGTTGGCTTGGCGCCAAGTTGGCAGGCGCCCAGTCGGCGGCGCCCAGTCGGCGGCGCCCAGTTGGCGGCGCCCAGTTGTCCCTTACCGGATTATCATACAGCAAGAACAAACTACCCTTCTTTCAACATTGCGGTTGCTTTCGAGAACTATGTTGCAATAATCACTTCAACGCAGAACGCAGCAGTTACTGTTTATCCTTCAAGCTGAAACTTTTTATGGAGCACATCTTGTTTATCAAAGAAGGTAACTGGTATGATTTTGATTCTGTATTTTGACAAATTAAATTTGCTGGGTCGTGGTGATGCTTTTCCAGTTCACTGTATGCTGTGGCGTTTCGTCACACGATCGTACTGAAACGCCCATGACTGATCAGCAGTTAAATGAAGTTAAAAATATTGAACTCGAAATTTGCATAGATCTACTTCTTTCCTAAATCTTCATGTAAAATTAGTCGAATTATCTCCTTTCTATTCTGCGGGCCATTCGGCGATCCTTTGTTACAATTTCACCAACTATTGTGACCTTTTCTTTTTACCATACGTTTCTTCAGCTTCTGCATAATTGTTTTAGGTTTGTTGAGGTTTCAAGATGTAGCGTTAGGCCACTTCAGGTACATTCTACAGTATACATACATGAAGTGAAAAATGGTGTAACAAGCCATCATACCCAATTCTCTAAGTCGACTTTGACAATTTTGTGGCATTTCTCTCGTTCGGACTGAACAGTAAACTGTACGTAGCAGAGAAGGTGTTATTGTTCCGTACTGGAACACTATTAATGATTCAATTTCGAGGGATTGGACATGTAAAAGATAGTGGTTGTTCCGAGATATCAGGACACATAAAAACATAATGTTTTAGGTATACAACAATAACTAACACAGAGAATGGATACAAACACTAACCATTTTACACAGTTTAAAACGGTGACAAAAATTTATGGCACTTGGGTCTTTTATGATACCTAATTCAGCAGCAATATATCAATTTTCATAGGTAGCTTGGAAGTAGTTTTTAGGTAGTCTAGATAGTTTCAAGGTATTCTCGATGTAGTCTAGGTAGTTCCGAGATCGTCTGAACAATCCCACGAGGAGGAAAACTGGATAGTTTCGGGGTAGTTACAAGACAGATTGGATAGTCCTGCGATAGTCTGGATGGTCCGAGGATAGCCCGGAGGTAGATACAACATAATCTGGATAGTCTCGAGATGGTCTGGAATTAGTTTCGAAGTAGTTTGGATAGTTTTAGGTTAGTCTGTAGTCTGACTAGTTCTGGGATAGCCTGGACAGTCCTATAATAAAGCAGACATAGCTACGAGGTAATATTGACAGTCCCAGTATAGTCTAGAGAAGTCTGGACTGCTCAGCTATGGTTTAGATAGTCTCCGTATGATCCAGAAGTAGTTCCTAGGTATATAGTGTGGATAGTCCTAGAGTAGTCTCGTAGCATTGTAGAAATTTCCAAGGTAGTCTGGATAGTCTCAGACAAACTTCGAGGCAGATAAGGTAGTCTCGGGATAGTATAGATAGTCCTAGGATAGTAAATAAACAGGTTTATTTACGAACGAAGTCCGGGTAATAGTTTTGAAGTAGTCTGGGTAATCTTAACCTTGAGATATTTAGTGTACGCAATGGTTTAACATGATTTATCCTTGACTAATCATGCCAATGGATGTACGAAAATTCAAATCCGTGTAGAAGTAGAAGAAGAAGAATGTCTTCTCATAGAAATTGAATTTGTTTCGCACTTCTTCCTGTATAGAAAAGATTAATTTAATATAAGATATGTTTCTAAAGCTAATATAGAATTTCTTCCAGGAACAGGCCAATCAATATCAAAATCGCCGTTTCTAGAACATGGACAAGATGATGAACATACGCACGATGTAAACGAAAAAGTGGTTGCTGAAGGAACCGAAGCGCAAGAACGAGCTCCATATTTTATAAATATAAGAAAAATGTATCGCAATTATGTAAAACCTGAAGGAAATATGATAAGCCTAAAATGCAAGGCCGGGGGATATCCAACACCCAACGTGACGTGGTATAAAAATAATGATGTACCTACACGACATTCAGGAAATATCCGTTATGGCTCTTGGTCTTTGACGATGGAAGACTTAGTTACAGATGATTCTGGACATTATAGATGCATTGTTTGTAATGCCTTGGGTTGCGTTAGCTACAATTACACTGTCGATGTTGTTGGTAAGTGTATATCGCCAAAATTAATAGTCTGAAGGTACACTACTATGCAGACTGGCCTATTAATTTTATTTTCACGTTGAAACAGAGCGGTTTTCATCAGAACCTTACATTAAAAATGGATATCCACAAAATATTACTGTGTTGGTCAATTCAACAGCAATTTTAGAGTGTTCTCAATTAATTGCTGATCTTGAGCCTTACATACAGTAGATAAAGGCGATCAATTTCTCAACAAACTTTGCCAATAACGATACTTTTGTTCCTGCAGGAATATTACAGGTACCAAAACGAATTATTTTGGTATAGAATAGCTGTTCAGGGAGGGCCTGGTTCTTAACAATAATACGTGCAATTTCTCGTTTATTTTATACAGTATAGAAAATATGTAGAGACTGTGCGGGAGCCAAATGAAGTTTGTTGTTCATTTTGTAGTAACGTTTTATAGTTTAAGTTAGCCCAGGAGGTTTTCGAGTTAAGAAACAAAAGAGTTGGTATTATTTGATGAGATGGGGATAAATAAGATGCTTCGAGATATAGATTACTTCGGAATTTAGATATTAAATTCAAATTTATTTAAATTGGTTTTAAAGCTTATCGGTCAGTTAACATAGACACTGCTCCAAGAAATTAACGCACCAATTATTAATGTTGCAATAAAAGAAAAGTAGTGCGCTATCTACTTCAACCAAATGCATGCAATGAATGTCTGATACAAACCTGATACACACATGCTACTCTTGGTCTGTTTCTACATCTTTAACTTTGTTAAAAAAAATTAATCAATTTTACATGCACATTTACAATTTATTTGCAATTTCGTTTTACTTTAAAACGAATCAAATCGTGTAGCTGGCATCAAACAATTGCTTGTACGATCAGTCTTATTTAAAATGCAGTGTATCTCAAGAAATTTTAGTTGTGATGAGTGTGTCACAGCCCTTACTTTGTCCGAAGAAGGGTATTCTTTCCGCGCTATCGCTGACAGGTTTGGGGTGAACCATACAGCCATTTCTCGGGTCGTCCAGCGTATCAGAGAAAGTAACGAACAAGACGGCGACCAGGGCAAGGGCGACCACGTGCCACTACTGCTGTAGAAGTTCGTTTTCTTCCAATGCGTGCACTAAGAGAGCGCTTTACTACCACAAGAGCCTTCCAAAGACAACTTTCAGCAGTACATAATGTGCAGGTTAGCATTGAAACCGTTCGCCAACGTCTTCTGGAAGGAAATCTGAGAGCCAGCTTACCAGCTACTAGTCCACAGTTGACTGCAGACCACCGCAGACACAGATTGGATTTTGCTACAAACCACTTGAATTGGAAAAATGAAGATTGGAGACGCATTTTGTTCACAGACGAGTCGAAATTTTGTTTGAAGAGTTGTGATAGGCGCATTCGAGTTTTTAGACGTCCAAATGAACGATATGCTCAATGCAATTTTGCCCCGACGACTGCATTTGGTGGTGGCTCAATAATTGTATGGGGAGGCATATCTTTCACGGCCCGCACAGACCTAAACATCTTCCCCAACAACAACAATCTTAGAACAGTATGTTGTGCCATATGCCCCATACATCGGAGACAACTTCCAATTAACGCACGACAATGCTCGGCCCCACACAGTCAGAATTGTGCAAGAATATCTAGACGACGTTGGTATTCCTGTTATGGCCTGTTACGGCTAGCCAGAAGTCCCGACTTGAATCCGATTGAGCATCTCTGGAACATTCTCGGAAGACAAGTACGATCCCTTCAATCACCTCCTGCAACCCCTAACAACCTAAGGAATTCATTAGTGGAAATGTGGGATTATCTTGAACAGGAGCAGTTAAGTGTGTTAATTTCAAGCATCGACCGTCGTTGTCAAGCTGTCATAACAAGTTGAGGCGGAAACAGCCTACTGAACCTATAAACATACAATTTTTCAGTTTTCGAATTTTGATTTTTAAGAACGCCGAATAGCCCAGTGGTAATAGGGCTGGGCTCGCAATGCGAAGTCCTCGGTTCGAATCTTGGGAGACGCAGAGATTTTTCTGTAATTCCTAAGGTCGGTATCGAGCTCGGTTATCATTTTACGTTGGGTTACAATTAACGGCGCTTCTCCTAGCCACTGGCTGCCAGGAGAAGTAACAAGGCCACACACAGCATCATTCATACAATTAACACAAATGATGAAAATGTAGAGAGCGAATGTAGTTGAGGGGAGTAGGAGGAGGGTGATGCAAGTCCAAAGGACACCCATCATCTTCTATTAATCCCGAATGTATGAATGGCAACCTGGACAGCGTAAGGTAAAAGAGGAATTGACAAAGAAAGAAAGAAAGAATTTTGATTTTTTAATTTTTGCGTTGATTGTTGTTAAACTGCGTTGATTGTTGTTAATTTTGATAAAATATGGTTTACTTAATTTAAAGCATTATCTATGATTAAACGTACTTCATTACATGTAATACTTTAAACAATAATGCGATTGTTAGTTGTGGTGCGTTAATGTCTTGGAGCAGTGTATTTTGAATAAAGAGAAATTATACTTGGAAAGTAACCACAATAAGCAAAACATATTTGTATGAAGCTTTTAAGACTGTTATCAACCTAAAGTATATATAACACGCTTGTTTCGTTTTCGGTGGGTCACCCTGTATTATAGGAGGAGGATTATGTTGAGGTAATGGGAAAGTAGGTAAATAAGAAAAGTAAACAAATACGTTTATTAATTCAGTTCCTACAAATACATCCTTCTTCGGATATTTGATTATAGCTAACATGAATATTGAATGGAAATAGTTGTAGTCAACCTTTTATTGTGTATGCAGATATCGGTTTCAGCCTCATTTGACTCATTAGTAACTGATATTACAATCGCTGTAATAGCAGGACCTTCAACTAATAAAGTATTTGCTGACACTTAAGTATTTTCATATATTTTCTATAATTTCTAGAGCGGTATCACGCGAGACCTATTCTAACAGATCTTCCTGAAAACAAAACCGTGGATGTTGGCAGCAATGTCAACTTCACCTGCACGTTTATAACTGATCTAAACCCCTATATTTACTGGATGAAAGGGATTCCCAGTCAAAATGATGCTGTTAAGGTACTTATAGTTTCTAACATTACAATTTCTGTTGTTATAGATTTTACATGTTGTCCAGCGAATTTGTAATGAATTGAATCAAAAATTGCTTCGTTGTGTTTGCCTCATTAGACGT
The DNA here is from genome assembly GCA_014611495.1 of Limonius californicus. NCBI lineage: Eukaryota > Metazoa > Arthropoda > Insecta > Coleoptera > Elateridae > Limonius > Limonius californicus. The sequence goes on from JABXWE010017240.1 coordinate 14,873, forward strand.
TGAATTAAAAATATTGATACTTATAAATTTTTGGAAAGAACAGATTACAGCAATTCATTAATTACAAATTTAGCTGTCATTTGATATTAACTGGTTAGGAAACACAAACGGTTAACCCATTCAAAATAATTAACGAAGCGTAGTGTGGTCGGTTAATTAAATCAAACATTCATCATTTTATTAAGGCTACGAAATATATTTTGTCTAAAATTTGAAATCTGTGATTCAAATATAAATTAATAAAAAATTGACAGCTCTGTTTTAAAAGACCATTTTGCCTCAAGTTGATTAGTACAAAATGATTAGGTATGCCATTTTGTCATTTCAAGCTTCTATTGTGACGATCCTCGGTCCTCCACTTTACAACAATAACGCACACCCGCACGCGGTTAGCAGGATGTAATAACAACAGCTGTGAAGCAACCGCTTTGTTCATCCTATTATTGAAGAGTGGGTTTGCTATGAAAATTATTTTTGTTTGTTTGAACTTGTAAGAATTTATGACCAGCACAAAAATAATAGATTTTTTGATGGATCTGCTCATGGATCTATGCTTCAAAAATTATTGTGTAATCGACTGTTTGATTGATTTTTTCGACTAATCAATTACTTGACTAAAGAAATTTACAGATTAATTAATACAATCAATTAGAACTAATTATTTTGATAATTGCTAGCCCTATTGTGAATACATGTATTTTATTACTTGAATTGCCACGTTTCTATAGAAAAAATTAGTGATTATATTTTAATAATCGTTCGATTATTTTGAGTAAAACAGTCGGCGTTTGTGACATACATATAACAAGTTATCTATTGTTTAGCGAGTAAGCTGATCAATTGATTTTGTGATTAGCTAGCCAATTAATCAATTAATTTATTGTGAGATAACTAAAGTGTTTGATTCATAAATTACCTAATTAATTAGATATTTGATTAACTAATGCTTAATCAATTTGCTGATTGATTAGTCAATTAATACATTCATTAATTATTTTATTAATCGATTGTCTAATCAAACAATTGATTCATTATTAATCACTATAGGGAA
>JABXWE010017243.1:0-11254 GCA_014611495.1 Limonius californicus
TGGTAAGGTTTAAATTTTTGAATAATGTCACTCTGCTCAAAAATGGCTTTATCAGAAGTTCTTCCATCGTATGCCTTGCTAATGAACGTAATCAAACCTGCTGGGCTTACTCCAACCATAAACTTCACTGTATTTGAAGATTTATAATGTGAGTAAGTTCGAATTCGACAACACAGACAATTAGAACATTGTAAAAAGATTTCTGTACAATCAATAACGACTCTAACATTTTTAAACTTACTGAAACATGTAGGTAGATTTGCTAAAATTTCATCACGCGTAGGAAAATAAATTGTAGGACTAAGTACTACGTACAGGACATTCAACATAGCATAAAATATGGTTCTACACGTTTGTGAAGATAAACCACCAAACCATATGCTTAAAACAACATACGACGAGTTATTTTTCAACTTAATGAAAGTCAGAATGATTCTATCCCGAATGGTTAAACAATGCACTCTTTCGTCTTTATAAACTTCTCTGGTCAACAACACAATAACATCTAACATGCAAAAGGTAGTTAAATCAGTCATACTATGGGCCAAACGTGGCCTAAGTGCATAGAGATGCTTGGAAAACCGCGTCCTAGATCTCGCTCTTTCAAAGCAAGCAAGCATAATATTCAGCTGTTTTATCAGTTTTGATCAATTCACAAACTGTCGTAAGAGATGTCGTGTTAACTTGCACACTAGAGTCCTTACAGGTTGCTTGTGGTAGCATACAACAGTTTTAATAATCCTTCGGCTGCTTCCATTTCACTTGGGTCCACTTCAGATGTTTCCTCAACGTGTACATTATCTTCCAAGTTGTCCTAGTTAATTAATTTTGTAAGTACAAAAGATTTAGTCTAATACGAATGGATTCCTTACCGTACCGATACTTTCTTCAAACTTCCGAGTAGAAATCTTCTTGAGTTTTGAGGTTTTACTGTTGTTGTTTCGGGAAGTTTTGAGATGGAACAGCATTCTTTTTTAAACGTCTTGTTTTACCGGATCCTAGTTTGAAGACAACATATTTTATTGATTAATACTTACTTAATTTTTAGCAAAGAGCCTACCTTTATTAGTGGTATAATCGGTTTCCAAAAAATGTAAAGAACATATTCTCATGTACTTTGACACTGCCTTTCAGGGTTAATATCCAGGCCTTCCTGAGGTCAATTATTTCAGTTAGGCCAAATACGTTCACTACTGCAACATTTCTAGCTCCCGCTTTTGGACAATAATAAAAAGCTAGGTTACGGCACCTTTTGCTTTTTTAATCGCAATTAAACACGCAACAGAACGTTTGGTCATTGCTTAGCTTGAATCGCCTATTGTTCTAAGGTTACTGATTGCACATCTCTTAGTTTCCTAATGACTAAGAATCTACTGAATATTTACTCCCAAACTTATTGAAACTGCCCGTTATGCGACTTTGGTATCGAAGGTTCACAGCGTTCTTATGTCACATCTATGTAGTGTTCTAAGGTTACTGAAGGTTCACATTGATCGTATTTCACATCCATGTATTGTTCCAAGGTTACTGATTGCACATTTCCTAGTTTCCCGATAACTAACAACCCAATTCATATTCACCCCCAAACCCATTCACACTGTTCGCTATGCGACCATGCCCCCGATCCCAAGAAACCCCGGTATCAAAGTTTCACTCTGCTCGCGTCTCCCCTCTGGCCAGTGTTCGAAGGAAACAGAACGCTTCCCTCTTTGTGTCCCAATGACCAACCAACTACTTAACACTCGCCGCACTGACCACCACTGCCCTACCACTCACTTGGAAGATCGACTCTGGGTTGTACCTCCTGTGCATCCCCAACCCTCCCCTCTGCCGCTGACAGCCAGACATCCAGCGTCCTTCCTCCCACAGGCACCTGCTGCTCTCCCTCTCCACTGCTCCCTGACCCCCCCACTGCCTCCTCCTCCTCGCCATCCCGACCCTCCCCAGTCAACTCCATGCAGCGAGCCGCCCAACACATCAAGTACATATCCGACCCCCATCACATGAACAGCCAATACAAATCATAGCAGCACGTTTACATGCATGACCAATGAAAACATTGCTAACCAATTAATCAAGGAAGCAGTGAAGTAAAGGCGAGTAAGTTCTATGAAATTAATCTTGTTTAAGGGGGAGTAAAGTGTCAAAGCGCGTCCCTACCTTTCCTAGTTTTCTATTAGACTACCGGTGCTACCTACTACTGATAAAGACTACAAAGGACTACAATGACTACTTAGGCCTGCGACACTTAGCTTTTAACTGCGTCCCCCTCAGTGTTTTTGTGGTCTGTGTCGATCGCTGTTCTTTCCCCTTTCTGATGTAGCACCTTGTAGAGGCGGCAGTGGTTCTCCTCTCTTCCGTGCCCGGGTGGATACCCTCGCACTTTCACTCTATTGGTTGCCCCCAAAAATTGTTTTTGTTTTTGTTCTTGTTTTTTTTTCCTAGTCTCGCTAATCACTTTCGCCCGAAGCGTTTTACGAGCACTCCCGTTCCCACGTGGTTATTATTAAGCAAAACTAAGAAGAGATCCAATGAATAAAACACCGTCCGTACCCGATCACGCCGCCCAAGCAACCCCATTTCAAAGCTACTTGGACCTTACTGTACATTTTTAAAAGAATGTGCAATTGAAATAGTAAGATCAACTCACTGAGAAATCCGAGTTGAGTTGGCTGACTTAAAGACCTAGGAACGTGGAATCTATTCCTTAACTCGCCCTGGCTGTTCCCTAATATTAATAACTTTGTCAATTATGTGAATAGTGGATAAAGAAATTTATGACAACTTTACGAAATTGATTAATTAAGTAATTAAGACCAGCCAAACACACTAACACTTTATTTTAAAATGAAAATAAAAGAATTCAAACAGTCCCTAATTTCCCCTCGTCGGACTACCTGTGTTGCGATAATTTATGCCCTGAAACAACCCATTCTCGAAACCGCTTTAACCCGGCTAATGGTGGAAGCTGACCGATCTATTTTTAGACTGGGTTCCCGTTTTTGTCCGGCCTACCTGCTCTTTGAACACGGCCGAACAGCGAATATATTATGTGCAAAATCCACTAAATTAACCTATTTGCAGTTATTTTTTAACTATTTAAATTGAATCTAGTCAACCCCCTTTATAGCGCAAAGCTCTTTCGAGCGCCTGTCCGCGATTATTTCAAATTTAAGGCTGTTAATTCCCTAAACGAAAGCGGAGCCCCGCAAGACACGTACATCCCGTACGGGATCTGGGGCTGAACTCTGCCAAAGGCAGAACATATACATGTAATAGTAATGCAAATAATTCCGTTACACTATCCAGTATAAGGAAAATTCCATTGTCTTCTTCTTTTTGTGAATACTTGATTCATCGTTAAAAAGAATATCGCGGTAGGTAGGGATGAGCATTTAATAGTATGGGTGTTCATGTCTTTGTGCTTATGTGGTGTTTCCTTAGGCTCGTTGAAGACATGGGACTTTCAGGTGTGTAAAATATTTTCCTATATTCTTGACAACGGTTTTTAACAACGAGTGTTCTTCGGAAGTTATGTGGACTAATCTTACATTATCTTGATGATTCTGGAGAAGTATTTGCTTTCGTTTGGATGTGAGATCACCAAGATTATTCATTTGGGTTTAGTTTTTCACAAGAGGAATCTTCAAGGATGAATGGTTGAGGCATGGTAACGGGTTGGGGTTCATCCGATGTATTTATTAGGCTACCACGGAATCAATTATTTCGTAGCGTTACAATAGCTACGGGATCGGCTCTGTCAAGTGTAATTTAGGAATCAATGTGTAGCCATCTTTTCCTATGGTTGGTAGGGTAACATATTTTTCTGCTGATGGCAATGTGATAGTTGTCAAAGTATTGATCGCGGATTTAATTTCGGAAATATTGCATTGACTGCATTTTTGATCTTCTCGTTATCATTTAGATTGGTCATTGGTTTTTTCTTATTATTATAATTATAAGAAGTAGTTCTATGGACCGTAGAGATTTCAAAACGACGTTCGAATACCTGTTTCCGAAAAATGAGTACTTAAGTATTTGGGTGAAAGTACGGTGCATGAACATCCTGTACCTATTAATCAGTGGCGGCTCGTGAGTTAAGAAAGAAGGTGGGCACAAGAAAAAACTTACCTATTTTTTGTACATAAAATCCATTCTCCTATTTTTCATGCTGGAAAAGACGTCTATGACTTTGTTGTCAAAATCCGGGATAGACTGGACGAACTTCTTTTCTATTGATAGGACCGCCAATGCGTTCAGTCGATCTTTTTGCACACAATTAACTTCCATCATTGAAAAAACGTCACTTTCGTCTTTGAATTCAAACGCGCGATTGCGCGAAAACAGCACTCCAAAGTCCAAATTCAAACGATTACTGCAGATAGGGAACGCTTCGCTCGGCGCCCCATTCGCCTGGTATATCGCGTATACCGTATAGCGAAGATAACCGATAGGCAAGAGAATCTTGCTCTACATAGGTACAAATCAGACCGTTCCCCGGAAAATAGTTTTGAGCGTGTTAGCCGCGCCTGTCGTGCGGAAGGAAAATTTGATACCATCGTTAAAATAATGAATTTAAAATAATGCACTGAATTACATGCGAATTTCTTTCTGTGTTTATCTTGGTGGTTGGGTGGGCACGTGCCCTTGTGCCCTTTAGTACAAGCCGCCACTGCTATTAATAATTAAGCCGATGTCCCACTGTAAAAATTTGTATAAAAACTTTTATAAAAGTTTTTATAAACACGATTTTGACAGTGTGACAGCAAGCAGTTTTATACAAATGACGTCACGGTAAAATAGTTTTACGGTGTCTGTATTTTAATGACGTCACGTAAAATGTTTTTATCCAAACTTCTGAAATAGAACCGTTTCTATAATTTGGACGAAAGCAAGCATTTGATTGGGCGTTAACGGCCCGCCTACCTTCTGGATATTTGAATCGCGGCGCGAAACCTCCCGCCAGTCTTCATCTTCATGTTTATGTTCACTGTCTACCATGGAAAGCACACATCGACCATTTCCTTGGTTTCGTTTCTTTAACCACGGCCTAACCCACCATCTACGTTTATTTTTTTGGCTTTTTGTTTTTGGATAAGTGCTTATCCAATCAAACTTATTGTACGTGCAGTTAACAGTAAATTTTGGTTCGGATTTAAATTTTCCATTGCATAAATTAAAATAGTAAAAACTTTAAGCGCCAACCGCAATAAACCAATTTTAACCTCACTTTTCAGGGTTGCCTCAAACAGCTGATCAGGTTTGTATAAACACTTTTGACCAAGTACTTGACAGTGGGACATACCTTAAAAATATTTTTATGGTGCATGACGTCACACCGTTTGTATACAAATTTGTATAAAAAGTTTTTATACAAATTTTTACAGTGGGACATCGGCTTTAAGCATTACTTCGTGAAATTCTTATGTATGCTAAATTGGCTTTAGGATTAATGGAAAAGATTCCCCAAGGCTCTTATGAAACATTTACGGCATTTTCCGAATATTCAGTTGGTGGTTCAAGATGTTCAAAAAGTTACTTAAAATTACTTGGTGCTAATTAATAATTTTTGCGGCTGTAGTCTTCAGGTGACATGTATTGCAGTAGATATGAAAAGGCCGGTTCTGGCTCACTGCTCTTATGGGAAATCCCATGTTAAATTTTGTTTTGCGACAGGTCTTTTTTGTGGGGTGTTTGTAATGAGTGCGAGAGAGAGGTACTTCGGATGGCTGATGGTGTGAGAGAGAGGTCCTTCGGATGGTCTGTGTGAAGTGGTTCTTTGTGCAGAGATGTGGTGGTGGGGGTATTGTCAATGACCAGAAGGTGTAGGGGAGGTGTAAGAAGAAGGGTAATAAGTTGGCAGAGAGAGAGATAGAGAGAGAGAGAGGGAGAGAGAGAGTAGTTGGGTATGTATGCAACCCGCCGTACTTTTTTATAAATACGTGGGGATTCGACCCGTGGACCGTTGTATTACGAAGCAGAGATGATTTGCTCGCAGCCACCGAGGCTTGTTGCTATAGGAGTGTAGTAAGTGGTATATATGTTCGTGAAAACGTCGCGAGAGTATGCAGCATGGATGTAGCAATGTGATATTTGCTATCCCCGCTCCCCGCGCCGGATAGCTTACTTAAGCTGGTGGTGGTGGTGGTGGTGAATTGATGATTAATTAAACTATTACCTAAAATAATAATAATAATGTAATAGTAGCCAAAAGAATAATAACCAAGTAGGGGTACGACGAGGGGGATTGTGGGGAGAGGGGGGTGTGTATATTTTATGTATGTTGTAGAGGGATGCATATGACGACAGCAGGTTGGAGGGGGTGTTTTTTCGTTTATTTTCCCCAAATTTCCACCCGTTTCGGAGATATTAGACATTTTAAGGATTTTTAAGGTTTGGACTTAGAAAAATTTGAAATAAAATTAAAGAATAGTAACTATTAACTAGTATAGGTACAATAGGGGTTGGGGTGGTGAGAGTGGGGTGTGTATATTTTATGTATGTTGTAGAGGGATGCATATGACGACGGGAGTTGGTGGGGGTGTTTTTTCGTTTATTTTCCCCAAATTTCCACCCGTTTCGGAGATATTTGACATTTTAAGGATTTTTAAGGTTTGGACTTAGAAAAATTTGCAATAAAATTAAAGAACTATAGTAACTATTAACTAGTATAGGTACAATGGGGGTTGGGGTGGTGAGAGTGGGGTGTGTATATTTTATGTATGTTGTAGAGGGATGCATATGACGACAGGAGGTTGGAGGGGGTGTTTTTTCGTTTATTTTCCCCAAATTTCCACCCGTTTCGGAGATATTTGACATTTTAAGGATTTTTAAGGTTTGGACTTAGAAAAATTTGAAAGTATGAAACTGAATACAAATTTATTAAGTTTGCTGCTGCTGGACCTGGGGGAGTTTTCTTTGGTGGTAATCTCAGGTGCTGCCGGCGTTGCTGTCATGAGTAGGTGCGCGCCTGCTGTAAACACACAAGACGCACAGTAGCAAAACTACCAAGAATAATTAACAATAATAAGCGAAAACGTACCTGCTCTTATACGAAAGGACTCCCCGTCGTCCCCCTCAACAGGTGGTCGTTATATGTGATTTTCGGATCGAATTGTGCTATGTGTGGCATAGGAAATTTGTTTGTGCAGTAATGAGTCTGTTAAACTGGTTAAAAAGTATAACAATAAAAGTTAAAAAAAAGTGTCAGGTATGGGATTCGAACCCATGCTCTCTTTCAAGAACCGGAACTTAAATCCAGCGCCTTCGACCGCTCGGCCAACCTGACAGACAAACAGATCTGTAAGAAGTTACGTATTATTAAACTATTAGAATGTAAGGCGTCGAGGTTAACGCGTATTTGTACCTGATTCCTTGTCCCTTTGTAGCAAAAAATCTTTTTAAAAGCTTCTTGTTTTTTTGCTTGTTACTACACACCAAACAAATTGTACGATAATTATGATCATCGTTTCATTAATTATTGTTATTAATATTAATGAGTCTAAAATTAGCGGATTATAGCACAATCAGCATCTTACACCGCAAATCTGACATGTTTGCAGAACTGCGTATTATTAAGCAATTTCAAAGACTGCGCGCTCTCTCTCTCTCTCTCTCTCTCTCTCTTTCTCTCTCTCTCTCTCTCTCGCACTTATCAAACTTGCAAAAATATCAAGATTGTAGAAAGTGGTACGAACTTCTAGAGAGTAAGGCCTCGATATGTGTAATGCACACAGTTTTAACTGTTTCTTTATCTATTTCTGCTTGAGTTAAAGACACTTGACAAAATTTAATTAGATCGAAAGAACATGAAGTATATGTAATTCAAAAGAAAAGTAACCCTTAGTTCTTAAGATAAGTGTTAAATACATAACACCGAATACCGTGTCTTGTGGATTTCACAGTCAAATAGCTTAAACATCGTCTTTCCGTTTCAACAGTAATACTAATATGCTAATGATGGTAAGCAAATGATGGTAAATAAATATACTAAAGAATAATAATTCATACATTTATTAAACATAATACAATGGGAATGGTTGAACTAGCGAGAGAGACCACACCATAGCACAACTATTGAGAGAGAACGGTGGTGTACGCGCACAATGCAAATTTTTGGCTGACCGAGCACATGTAACGGTTTGAGCGTGCAGTGTTAATAAATGTAACTAGGAGAAATCTTGCAGACCACGAAGAGGGTTTCGCAGCATATAGGAGAGGAACAAGGCTCATCAGTTGGAAGCGTGTCACTATTTAGATATTTACACCCGGCTGAGAACTACCCTGAAAGAATGGTGCTGTGCTTCAATATTGTGAAATATTGTTAGCGGAAATTTGCTACTAAATTATCAGAGAATATTGATGGTCAAGTGCTGAGTCCTGTTATAAGTTGAGTAGATTGCAGTGTTTGGAGCATATGGACTTAAACGATTTTTTACGAACATTAAAAGTTTCCTTCAAGCCTTCAGACACTACAATCTAAAACTGTTACATACACACAGTAAGTCCAAAATTCACATTTATGCAAACACCTCCATTCTCTCTCAGCAGTTGCACTATGGTGGAATGGCTCCGTGAAATGTAGTTAAGGTAAATATACTCGTACAGCGGCTAGTATATCTGTGCGACGTATGGCACACCTGCTCAGCACTCGCATGCAGTTCTGACAGGTACATATATGTACCTGTACATGGCAAAATATGTGGGTTTCCACCAGAAGATCTCCCAGCCTCCAATGCGGACGACGTAGAGCAGGGCTATGGGGTGGCAGGGGTGCAAAAGGAGCAGTACTATGAAATTGTTACGTGCCTCTCCCGCACGTTGAACAAACCCAAATTACTACTAAAGGGTGGAAATAGGCAGAGTGCACAGAAGGGGCACTGGATGTAAGCGTCTGCCATGTCATGATCTTCCTTATGGAAAAACCCCTCCTTGGCTAGGGCCACGGGGTTGACATCAATGTTAGCAGACCAACGTGCAAATGACATAATGCGTGCATATTCGCTATACATACTTGTAAAGATGTCAGTGGATGCTACGCCCCAGGCGGTAATCTCTGATGCCATGATGGTGGTTTGCTGGAGTCGTGCCTACTAATATACTGGGCGGCTCCTCCTTCCCAAGTGTTTGTTTGTTAGCAACACACAGGTGAGGCAATGGCGTCAGCATCCTTTCTCCTATTTGAAAGTCACGTCAGAATCCAGAAGTATTGCATTAGTCACTTGTTGTTGTTATGCATGCAAAAGGTCAACGAGGCAATAACGTCAGTATCCCGCTCGAAATGTCAACCACTATTATTCACACAAAAGGTCAACGAGGCAATAAAGTTCGAAATGTGAGCCACTATTTATGCATGCAAAAGGTTCAGCATGTGCGTCAGACTGGCACGCCAGCATCTCGTCTGTTATATAACGGACAACTTGTTCAATAATGAAAGCAATCAATCCACAAAAATGCGATAAACAACTTGTTCAATAATAAAAGCATTAAATTCACGTTTAATTTGTAAAAAATGCTATAGACAACTACATTTAATTTATAAAAACTGGTAAGTACCGAAGCTACTGTGGTATGTTGTAATGCCCCCAAGGTAACGAAGCGATTCCATCCGGGAGAAGGTAACGTTTATCGAGGTGAAGCAATGTGGGCATGTCTCGTTCAGGGAAGCTGTTAGGTCGAATTTCAATATTATAGTCGCCCGCCATGCTGAAATCGTTTAAGCGTGGCCCGTTGAATGGTATATTTGGGCAATTTATTTCTGTTAGAAACGAACAGTCTGGAGAAAAGAGTCTATGTAAGTCCCATATGTTTTGACCCACTGAAGCAAGATCTAGCGACGAGTAGAGTTTGCAGAAGGGACACCGCACCCAAAAGTCGTTATCACCGGAGTAGAAAAACCCAGCCCTGGCTATAGCATCAATATTTACATACACGTCAGCAGGACAAGATGCAAATGACAGTATGCGATTGTACTCGTCATGCATACAGGTCAATTCGGTGGCAGTAGTGGACCTGGGGGGAGTCTTCTTCGGTGGTAATCTCAGGTGCTGCCGTCCCCCCAACAGGCAGTCGTTATATGTTTGTGCTTTCTCGCGCTTAGCAACATACGTCAATGTTGACAGCAGCAACTGGTTGTTTTCTCACAGGCCGCAGAAGGTCAAGCATGCGTCAGCTTGTTTGTTCTCGAAAGTGGTAGGTAGGTAGGTAGTGGGTATGCAACCCGCCGTACACCGTGACCTTCGACCTTTCACGGATATGATATGCTCTCGAGTCCGACAAGTTGACGCCTGTACGGTTAGCGCGAGCGCGGCTGATGCAATATCCCTATTGTATTACAATATGTGCTCCTATTTTGGGCAACTTGTATAGTTGCGAGAGTATCACGCGAAAAACAGTCTGCGGCCTCCTGACCTCTCGCTGGGGATAGAGTGGCTGATGCGATATCACTGCTATGTTACACTATGCGAGAACATATTTACTTAAGAGACAGTCACGAGGAAATCAGTCTGCGACCTGTTAACCTCTCGAGTGACGTGCTCGATAAGGGAACTTGTTCATATGCGGGTGTGACTTTAACAATAATTGCAGAAACAATATTTTGCATCAGACAGAGCGCAATGACGGACCAGTCTATAAGACGATTTATTTTACATAATCCCCGGGGTCGTCTTAACCTGAGGAACGTCGTTCCCCGGCTATGAATGTCGAATGTTGAACCCTACAGACTTGATGGTTGCGAAGAAGAGGATCGGAAGGGGACCATTTAAGGATTGGTGGGATGTAAAGCTCGTCTATCCCGGCAGGCGTTTATGGTACCTCGTTCGGCACCATCAGTTGAAATGTATAGATCTGGGTGCGTTTTCCGCCGAAAATCCCCGTACAAAATGGGATATAATAGACGCGGCGGATAACGCCATGTTGGAGGTAATGAGCGTAAAATGCAAGTTTTGCCGGCGATATGAGTGTGACAAGGAAAATTAGGTTTCCTTATAAAAAGGCTCTTTTCAGAGCCGCAAAATGATTTGAAAGTATGCGGTCATCTGCTCTCCGCGCGCAGATGCATGGAGATGCCGTGCTGCTAAGAGCAGCAAGGCCTTTGTCAGTAATTAGTAAAGAACCGCCATGTCTCGAGGTGAGCGTGTCCTCTGTTACAGAGATGATCGCTATTATTCCTTTTTTTTCTAGTACAAGAGCTAAACGACCAAGAATACCGAGTAACCATCGTCGGTGGACAGAACATTGATCTATTACATAA
>JABXWE010017244.1:0-18653 GCA_014611495.1 Limonius californicus
ATATATATATATATATATATATATATGGCACGCTGAGGTGGCACCACGGTGAACCTACAGTTTAATATCGAATCCGAATAACAAATGTTCCAGGGGTTTCTGGCTTTAGGACACGATTGCCACCCGGATTGGTGAATTGTGTATAGTGGGTTGTAGTGCAAGAATTCTATACGCTGTGTGGTAATGTTGGAGAATCGAACCGAAGCCATAGACGTTTTGCCCAGAAAGCGAGCACTCTGCCAAGTGAGCTCCCACCACACCCTGCTTATACATAAAAATTAACCCATTTTTCGTTATTAAACTTCATTAAACATAAACAGTAGCATAGAGTAATTGAGACGATTACGTTTAAAACAGTCTGTTTAAAGTAATAAAATGAGCCATTATCTTCATATTAGTGTTTGAAGCCATTAAGCCGTTAATTCATATGCGATCAACTGCATTAAATCAGCTTATAAGAAGTAGCAAGATACAACGAGAAAAATGTCAGCACTAACAAATTTAATTACTCTAGGTGTCACAAGTGTTTAGAATATTAATCGGTGCTAACACAATATATTTTCAGCACGTACAACTTCATTCAATCAACAAGGCAGTCTGTTTATAAATTGCGTGAATAGCATCTTGAGTAATTCATTCTCGCGCTTTCAGGAGGGCTACTCTAATATACATCATCTTGCTGGGTGCTAATAAATAATTTCGAGCATATCTTACTGTTTAAATAAATAAGTAATTACATTTTTGAAATAACCTTTCTGAACTTTGCTTCATATTGGGCGATGGTAACCGGCTGACGCAAACTTGACTAAATACACAAAAGTTATAATTCGATTTAGAATTTTTTTGTAATTACAGTACCTTAAAATTTTAAAACTACATACATTTCAAAGTTGTCCTCCAGACCTCCAGAGTTATTCTAACTCGTTTGGTCACAACATCCCTTGTTGCTGTCCTGACATTCCTTTACGCAAGCAGCAGCATTTACAATAGGAAAGACGGAAAAAGGTCTTCGGCTTAGCTCAGAGGAGTAGGGGTGGTTTACAAGAAATTGTTAAGGGAAGGAAATCGAACGTAGTTCTGTACAGAGTAGGTTAAAATTAGTCGGGGCCACCTTCCAAATCACAGCTGATTGTAGGTTCTCGTGGAAGATCGAGAACCCAGCAGCTTGCGGGAATCGGAATCGCCCTTATTGTACCTCCTTCTGTATATAAAACTTATAACGTTCATGCACACCATTAAATACACCAGAACAAAGATCGAACTACGGTTGAACTGCATCTAAATCTATTGAGTAGAATATTACACACAAATAATGCAATTTAGAACAAACACGAAAAACAACTATGGGCTAAACAAAAGATTTTTTGAACCCCCAAACCGAAAGGCTCGCCGCCACTGGCTTGCGGTATTTATTTTACTAACCACCCAGATCTGAGCAGCTAGTGACGTTCGAATTTACAAAATTAATTAAACTTTAACCGACTAATGAAACGCTGGGCAACTGAATGTTGCCTTACTTTTAATATTACAAGGGAATTAAACTGTTCTATTTCTTAGTTATTAACTAACCACGATAAACAGGGGAAAACAATCAATGTATAGTACATTGGCAAATTTTACCTTAGTTTTCTTCGGTAGGGAGTAGAGAGAGGCACAATTGGAGTGTTCTTGGTTTCTTCAGGAAGCAGACACGCCTCTGAAGGCTGGATCACGGTGGAGAGAACGTTACGGGTCAAGACTTTCTTTGAAGAAAAGAAAAAACGAAAGACAAGAACTTCAGGAGCCAAAATCACCGATTAGCACTTGCAACGGCTTAATGGAGTAATTCACGGGGTTGGGGGCTTTAATTCGACACAAGTCGAGAAAACAATTTCACTAAATGGTCTTTACAAAAAGCTAACACTCTGCTAATATATGTAATCCACCACAAGTCGAGAATTCTTTTGCCACAGGCAAGAAAACAACACAACATATTAATTTAGCAGAGGCGCTGCCATAAAACTCCGTCTCCAAAAACCACGTGCGTTCACCCTCAGAAGCTACCGCTCACTCTTGCCTTGTCTTATTTATCGTAGGCGTAGGCTGAGATATTAACGAGCAACCAGGTCGAGCAAAGGTGTTAAATCGACTGACGAGAAAACGCAACGCGAATCTCTAACAGCTGCAAGATTTCACTATATAACGAAATATGATGCAAAATTTCTAGAACAAAATCCTGTGCATGAACTTCCGGAAAGCATAGAATTGCCTGGGCCATTCTGTAAACAAAAGGATTCTAAGAACTGTTTTCGATCGACGCTGAAGACTAAACATGCACGACAAGCGTTTCCTTTCGGAAGCTTTGAAACGTAACCACCCGTAAATTAATCTTTGAAAATAATAAAATAGTAATCGGCTTAAGAGCGGCAAATAAAATAAGACTTTAATTCGTAAGAAGCGGCAAAATTAATCAAACATAACAGGTCTACTTTTGATTTGTACACCTCACTTTTCAACCACTCCATAAACAAAAATTTAATGTGGTCTGGAGACCTTAGCGGTCAATTAATCGGACCACCACGACCAATCTATAGTCTTGGAAAAGTTTTGTTCAAATAGTACGTGACCTGACACGAAAAATATAGAATAGCTCCATCTTGCTGATACTGCATAGCATAGCAGTCCTTGTAAATTATTTCGTAAAATTTTTAAATACCTACTATTCTCCTGGTAGGCGATTTTCAAAAATAAAAAGTCCAATTAAATACATTAACTGAAAAAGGATGTAGAAAATTTACTTCGACCATGTCATGTTGATTTAATCAGACTAGTGGTGAGAGCTATAGCGGTTTTTGACAATTTGTAAATGAAAGTCCATCAGCAAAAAGTATACGTGGAAACAACTTGCGATTAGTATTTATCCACATACTCGGTTGTTGATGCTCTACACGTTGTATGTGGTATGGATATAAGCCCTGTTCGTGCAGTATGCGAATCACTTTTGTCTGAGAAATTTCAAGTTGAGCGGTAATTCTTCCTGAGCTGCTTGTAGGGCTCTGTTTTACTAAATCAAGAATCTTTTGTTCTTCATGTACTTGTGCCTACTCAGAAGTGTACCACTGTTACACAACTTGAAACCTTTATCAAACACATTTCTACTCGGCATCCTACAATGAGGAAACCGTTGACGATATTCTTTAATGGCAGC
This sequence comes from Limonius californicus, assembly GCA_014611495.1. Taxonomy (NCBI): domain Eukaryota; kingdom Metazoa; phylum Arthropoda; class Insecta; order Coleoptera; family Elateridae; genus Limonius; species Limonius californicus. Next base: position 3,188 of record JABXWE010017244.1, read on the forward strand.
TGTGTCATTTCCGTTACACAAACTATAAACAAACATTATATTTGCTTATTCCAAAAGCGAGTATGTATATGGCATTGTTTATCACTTTTAGAAAATTGTAAATGGTTTGATAATACTTGAGAAGTTAATATTTGGTAATTAAAATAAGCAATAAACTCTTACTTTACAAGTATCACTTCATTTGAGAGAATTTTCTGCTTTTTATATAGTCTGAAAATAGTTTGCAATTCTATGGCTTCGTTCGAGGTTATTTTACTAAATGTTCAAAGTGGCCACCATCACCTTCCATACAATAGTACAATAGATTTTTTTTAGATTAATCTGGCTCTTAATTCTTCCGGAGAATCTGGTTGAGTAGCATAGATAAGGTGACCATACATCCCGTTTTGAACGGGACTGTCCTATTTTCTCGTACTCTGACCCGTTGTCCCCAAGGTAAGTAAAATATCGCGTTTTGATAAGGTCGCGTAGCTTAGTGTAAAAATCCAATTAATTACCCACACCTCACGATACGGGGAATATTTCCAAGAAACTAATACTTTTATTCCAAAAGGATGTAACTCACAAGTTGGTATTCAATAAGAGCAAACATTTTTTTCCGATCTGTTTCAGAAAAATAGAATGACTCCATACGTCGCCAGATTTTGACCCCATTAGACTTCATTCGATGGGGTCACTCAATATATGTTGTCTACAAAATGCAGCTTCAGTCCATCATACAAAGGAATAGTTCAGGAGTTTGCAGCTATTCCACAACAAACCTTCCAAAATGTTCGGCGAGAATTTGAGAGTAGATTCTACTATTGCCTAGAGCAGTGGTATCCAAATTTTTTAAAGCGCGTTCCTTTCCTGTTTGGAATTTTTCTCGCCAACCCCTTCTTGTACTACTCAACTTCATTCAGAATCGGCGGCTAAACGGCCAACTACGCCATCTATTATCAAGTAGCGCAATATATATATTTGTTTTCCGTGCTTTTGGAAATTTCCACCATATTCGGTAGGGTACTAGATGGTGTTATAAACGGAAAAAGCCATTTTGATTTATATAAGCAGCGGCAAGCAGCTTAGTTATCATTTCAAAATTGTATGCTGTATTGCTGACTGTGTGTTGAGTGCAATAAATCGACAACAAATATTTAACGGTAAGTACGAACTATAGTCGTTTTGTTCAAGATGGATACATTTTGAAGCGGCCATTAGAACCTTCTGCGACTGACAGCGACAAAAATACAACGAAAAATAAATTGTATAGCAATGAATATCTCAAATATGGTTTTACAGTTATTTCACAGAAATCCCAAAGTGTATTGTGTCGAGAAGTGTTGTCAAAAGAAAGTATGTAGCCATCAAATCTGTTTCGACATTTAAATAGCAAACAAGTCGCTTTTACATCAGCAACCACTACTAATGAAAAAGCACCGCTATCAAATTATCGAGCTGCATTTCGCATTCTAAAAACCAGTCAGTCACATACAATTGCTGAAGATCTGATTTTACCAGCAGCTGTTGAAATTGTGCAAATAATGGTTGGTGAAAAAGAGGCTGACAAGCTGTAAACAATACTCCTCTCTAATAATACTATCCAAAGAACAATAAGTGACATAACAAAAGATATTCGAACATAAGTTCTTGAAAATATTAAGAAGTGAACGTACTTCTCATTACAGAAGGCCGAATCTACGGATACTTCTACCCGTACCCAATTTATAGCATTTGAAAGATACAACACTGGACATGGTATTACAGAAGATATTTTATTTTGTACTCCATTAGAGGTCAATATTACCGGAAAATGTTTATACGACACTTTCATGCAAAGTAATATGTGATTGACTGGGAAAAATGTATTGCTATATGCACCGATGGCGCCAAGTCTCTGACAGGACATCGAACTGGTCTTATTGTCAGATTAGAACATATAATGACAAATGCTACATGATGACACTGTTTTTATCATCGAGAAGCTCTTGCATCAAAATCTTTACCTTCTGAAATGGATTGTATACTTGCAAGATGAGAAACCGGAATATGAGAACATTTTCCAATCTCTTTGGCTTCTTAGGCCAGGTTTCGCTACTGATCTTTTACTCTGAATAGCAGTTTGGAAGGCCGCGATAGTAACATAATAACAGCTAGGGATAAAATTAACGGATATATGCAAAAACTTTAGGTCTGGTCAGTTTCAATTGGAAAAAAAAGTTTGATTCATTCCAGTGCGTTCAAGAACTCATGGAAGACTTAGTTAAGGATGATAATATGATACATTCCGAGCATGTGTTTGCAGATATGCAAGATAGTTTGCACAATTTAAAACAACAGCTAAGTGACTATTTCCCCAAAAAAATTCAAAACAGGTATGACAATCACAGATGGATACTGAATCCGTTTTTAGACAATTCCGTTGAACAAGCTAAAATTTCTACAAACACGAAAGAAAATCTTATTGAAATATCATGTAACGGGATGCTGAAACTACTCTTCTTTTCCCAAAGCGTAGATCAATTTCGGACCAAAAGAAAGCAAAAATACTCCGGAGCTTGCGGACAAAGCTAAAAAGTGTTTGGTGCCATTTGCTACGTCATATTTGTGCGAATTAAGTTTCTCGTAAATGAGAAATCGCCTCGAACTTGAAAAAAATATTACTCTGTGTATATCGAATACAGAGCCCAGATTTGGAGAGCTAGTTTTTGAAAAACAGGTACATACATCGAATTAATGATTTTACTCTGCAACTTGTTTTTATGTTTACAGTTATGTATGTTCAGGTTCTTACATTTGTAGAAATTTTAATAATAATATTTTACGTTTGAATTATTTTTGTTTACTATATGAAAGGCAGAAATAAATGTCTTGAAAAGGCATTTTGTTTTATTTTGGAAATCCTCCCGCGACCTGCTAACCTTATATCCCCTTCGAGGGTCGTTCCCCACACTTTGCAAAGCACTGGCCTAGAGAATAATGGAAATCATTTTGAACATTTAATCTAATATTTTGAAATTTGAATTACAACAATTGGTTCAGAACCTTCTGAGCTATATTTTATAATTTTTCCGAAACGTATCAGGTAAAAATGTTTGCTACTATAGAATAGCATTTTGTAAGAGCTTTTCAATGAGGTATCACAAGGTGGGTGATACCTAGAGCCTAAGTGATTGAGTGGACAAGTTTACCTTATGATTTTTCCTCTATGTTGTCGTTTTGTAGAAAAGTTTGATTCCTATTTTACTTCCAAAAATATATTCCATTGTACGTTTTCAAATTGACACCTTTCGTATGGTGTTCCTTAATGTCCCACAATTGAAGAAAAACTACATATCTATCTGCACATTTTTGGTGTCCCGTCTTGTGATAAAAAATAAATGGGCAATTTAAGCATAGATCTCAGCTTTTAGACGATCCCACAGAATTAAATCTAGTGGGGTGAGACCAGGTGACCTAGCTGGCGACTACACAGAACTATAATTAATCTGTAGAACAAAAACTTAAATTTTTAGTTACTATCATTTTATCTAAAATTTTACGTTTTACAGGTGCACATTTGTAATAATTCTTGACAATTCTTACAGACGAAAAGAATTAAAAAACGAACGAATGATAATAGTGGTGACCACTTTAAAATTTAATCAAATAACCTGAATTCTTTTTATAATTCTATGGTTTTACATTTTCCATACGCACCCGACATTTGAAAATGCCATTTTTCAAAAAAGAATCAACAGAATTTCAAAAAATTTTCAGATTGTATCAGTGGCGGCTCGCCAAGTGAAGTAGGTGATGTGCCTCTTCACCTAAAATTGTCATTCAATTGCGAATATTTATTTAAATTACATAATAAATTATTTATCGACATTACTCCTATTAGGAGTCGTTTACTTATGGCGTACATACTCGTAGATGCAATAAGTTTAGTGAAAGCAAACACATTAAATTTTTTCTGGTCCCCTTGTATTTAAAATTTAAATTTTAAATGCGTCGAGCGTGAACCCAGTGACCATAAAAAATCTTGCCTACTACACTCGTGCAATTGTAGTGAAGAGTCAGCCTCAAACGTATTTTAACTATGCACTTATACCTCCGTTGCCATGGCAACGTCTACGTCAATATCTACAATTGGTTCACGGTGAATCGCGCAAGTGAAGAGTTCAGTCGCAATCAGCCGCTGAGCTGCATGTTCGGGTTTAACCGTCGGTTTTTAAACGATTTCAACAATTTTGAATTGACATTTTTAGCTGTAGTATGTAATGATATTTTTCTATCACTGACGTATTATTTGATGTTCTCCAAAAGAAATCCTTGGATATTAATTTTTGTGCTACAAACTTTTGAACTATTGTAGAGGAAAAGGAATGACGATTTCTTTGATCCACTCTTCAAAAAGACTAAGGACATTGAAATAACATAAATCCATATTTCTAAGCGACCTAAGCCGGAATACGCTAGCCTTACAAATAATGACATTAGAAGAAAATACAGAATTTTGTTTTATGAAGTACTGGATCATATTGTAATGGAAATGGAAGTAAGGTTTCAAGACTGCGATAAGTTACAATTCATGTATTTGGCTGAAACTACGAAATCGGAAATTCGAACAATATGATTCGTGTCTTCCGTCTAAAGCATTTGAAAATTTAGGTCAATTATATGACAAAATATTTACAAAAAGTCAGCGTCTTAAAAGCGAATTAAATCTTCTTTATGCCGATGAAAGTTACCGCAATCTAGAGACCCAAGAACTACTAGAAAATCTCAAAACAGTAAATAATTTTGCTGCATTAAAGGACAGAAGGATAGACTTGGAGTATAAAAACTAGGCAAGTTGACATTGAATTATATATTTTCTATTTGTTATTATTAGGGTTATTATAATAGCACTTCACCTGCTTTTTACCCGCGAGCCGCCCCTGGATTGTACAAGGAACAGAAAAGTCTCTCAAATGAAGTATTATAACTCGACATCCCCTATCTAAATTTTTGCAGTGGTAGTGATTGAGGCTGGGGAGATGAAGTGAAGTAGATGACTTACGTGGTAGAAGATGCCCCCTTTCAAACTAATGTTGACTTGTCTCGCCAATTTTTTCAAATTTGATTATGTATAAATTTATTGCCGAGGGAAATAAAATATTAGAAAGACAAAACCTTTATATCTGAGAGAAAAAACATTGCTTCTATGAAACCATTGGAATTATTATCTATGTATGAAGTAAACATATTCTCACTTATTTAGCGCCTCATATTCAAATAAGTTAATTTAATTAACTTCTTCCACAATCATACAATTTATAGTTTTGTGTGCATTCGCGCCATCTATCCGCAGCTTGAAATACTTCTGGACGATATGTTACAGCTTCCTTTTCATTTAAGTGCGCTATTATATAGTATTTATTATCCATGGAAAATTATCAAATTATCACCAGCAATAATGCGATAACGTTTCCTCACAGCAGTTTGCTAGTATACATCAAGAGCGAAGCGTAGTCGCTGTAGCAAACTAAAATCTAGTTTCAAACCTTGACAAAAAGGAGAGAGACGGGGGAATAATTGGATCAATAATACAGTAGGATATGGGGGTGGACGAACATACGGTTCAACGTGGTGCTATCAGTTCAAAGACAATTTAATATGTGCATTAGATAAGTAAAATTACAGCGACTACGACGTCATGTCGCGGGTGCTTGACTGACATTTTATAAATAAAAATAGTTTGTAGTTTCTGCCTACGCGCGCTGCACGTAAATTAAAAGTGAACCTTTTAGTTTAACTTTGAGAGTGAACAAAGTTTTAAACAATGCCTCTGGTTGACATTATACGCAGAGCATCAACTTACATCCTGGGCACGGAAAACGATAATTTTAATGAAAAACTAGCACAGTATGAAGATAACGAAATATTATTCTGCAAGAACAATGTTTGCGTGCATCCTCCGGCAATGGTTCGTCAAGACACCGACATTCTACATCATCCAGGTTATCTGACTATAAATACAAAAACCTTCATAGATCAATACAATGACGTTAAAAGACCTACCTTGTTTCTTACTTGGATACCAAACAGCACCCTTAGAAAGTGCCCCGGGGCCCTTCAAAACAGCGACCTGCGAAATGGTTACAATTGCCTAAAAAGGACTAGCGCAGAAAGTTTAACCTCGAACGATTCTATCATTTCTAATTACAGCGTATCAACGGAGAAGCCCATTAACATAGAACTGAAAAGTACAAATCCCTTTTTGAACTACGATGAAAAGCAGGACATGGTCGACTCTACAAGCTCGGAGGACAGCGAGAAGCATGGCCCTAAAGAAATAATTAATATTAACGTGGAAATTTCGAATCCCGAAATCGAAATCACCACAACTCCGGATAGCGTTAAAGATTTAACAGAAAGCGTTGACAAATTCAGCTTTTCTCGGTCAGAATCTGTTACCTCCAATGACAGTCAATGCAACTGGATGTCAACGCCAGAATTCCTAGCACAAAAGCACAATTTGGCTTTCCCTGAAAGCGTAAACTGTTCCCCAATTTTGCCCACCAAGCAGCCACACCGATGCAGAACGTTTAGTGTCGACTTAAGTCAGATGAGATCCTTAAGGTTGTTTTTTAGCGATTCGAATTGTACCTGTGGACAGCTTGTCGTAGCTTCAAGGGAGTCTCAGTACAAAATACTACATTTTCATCATGGTGGATTGGATCATCTTGCTCAAGTATTACATCAATGGCATTCTCTATTGCACAGTATTAAATATGCCAAAGGTAAGAGTCCTATCAATACTACTACCACTAGTTTAGTTTGAGGAATGAAATTTGTTTGTTGGTATAAATCATATATTTTTAAATAAAACAGTGCAATAAAACACGTATATGAAACAGACACCGTTTATCTTTAAGTAGTTACGCGACAACGATTAAATTGATTTTTGAGCGCACCGTAGATAATACAAAGGTATCAAATACCAACTACAACGAAAACCCGGCAATTTTTAAAATTGTAACAAAAATATGATAAAATGTATTTACTGCAATGTAAAATGGATTTTTTGAAATATTCAATTTCTGCAACTAAGGCTTGTTTAGAAAAATACAAGAACGCGATAATCTTTCTAATACATGCATTATTCCTCTCTTAGATATAAACTTCCTCTTATATGCACAAAGTAGTTCATATGCCCGTTGTTATATATCGGTGGCGACACCGTCGTAGGCGTCTAGGGTTTGGAAATACATCTGCTCGTAAAGCGATGTTGCCATCGTTGTAGATTCGTCAGTAGATTCAACTAAACAAGTAATGTAACAAATTGTTAAATATTTTTGGCATGTAATTAATTAGCAAGTGCGAAATTACGTGGTTGCACATTGTACACAAAACTTCTTTTTAATCAGGCTATTTCTGCAACTAAGGCCCGTTTACAAAAAAATTAAGACAACAATATTCTCTTTCTAATACATATATTATTCCTCTTTTCTTAAATGCACAAAGTAGTTCCTATGCGCGTTGTTATATATCGGTGGCGACACCATCGCATGCGTCTGGGGTCTGGAAATGCATCTGCCCGTAAAGCAATGTTGCCATGGTTGTAGATTGGTGACTAGATTCAACTAAAATCAGTAATGTAACAAATTGTTGAATACTTCTGGCATGTAATTAATTAGCAAGTCTGAAATTACGTGTTTGCACAGTGTACACAAAACTGCTTTTTAATCCGGCTATTTCTGCAACTAAGGCCCTTTTATAAAAAAATTGGTACACCAATATTCTCTTTCTACTACATATATTATTCCTCTCTTAGATATAAATGTTTTCTTAAATACACAAAGTAGTTCATAAGCGCGTTGTTATATACCGGTGGCGACACCATCGTAGGCGTTTAGGGTCTGGAAATGCGTCTGCCGGTAAAGCGATGTTGCCATGCTTGAAGGTTGGTCAGTAGATTGAACTAAAACATGTAATGTAACAAATTGTTAAATATTTTTGGTATGTAATTAATTAGCAAGTCTGAAATTACGTGTTTGCACACTGTACACAAAGTTTCTTTTTTATCAGTTTATTTCTGCAACTAAGGCCCTTTTACAAAAAAATTAGGACAACAATATTATCTTTCTACTACAAATATTATTCCTCTCTTCAGGCCGATCCACATCAAGCTGACAAAACAAAAACAAAACAAAAACTCTGTGTTTCGGGACAAATTGACGACAATTTTAAAACATTTCCGCGACTTTTGTGTTTTATTTTTGTTTTGTCTGCAATTTCACGAACTATTCCATGTCCCGTAGCAAGTCGGTAAACATCAAAAGGTTTGTGTTTTGTCTCTGTACTATGCAACTTTATTTCAACTCTGTTTGTGCACTTTGGACAGTTAGTATTTTAAAACAACAACAGTACAGTTGCATAGTTCACGTAGACTCTTGTACGTACCTATTCGTTATTATTGTGTTCATCAGTTTTTTATTAAATCTAATTCTTGATGCTGCTATGTCGTTTGAAAGTGATAAAATAAAGTGGACTACGGAAAGCACATGCAAACTAATCGAACTATATAGGGAAACTCCATTGCTATGGGATCACAAAAATAAAGAATATAATTTGTATTTTTTTGTGAACTGCAGGACCAACCAAACATATTAAATTTTCGAAATCCAAGCTGGACATTCTTAAAAAATTTTTGAAACTTGAACGCAGCTCACCACTTAGTCCAATATCATCACTACGTAAATCGGTCAATAGTTCATCAATACCATGTTCATTTCTTTTCCTTAATGTCGGTCTCACCCAGAAACGCCTGTGTTTCTTTCTTGCAATCGATGATAATGAGGAGAGGACGATAAAACTAGAAGCTACCATAAGCAGGTCATCTTCGTCTTCGTCTTGTTGGAAACGCCACATGTTTTTTCTTCGGAAATACACTCAAACTTAATCGAATAAATAAATGCACTTCAGAGCAACACGAAAGATTACTATTTACGTGTATGTGGACAGCTGAAAACAAAACCCAATATGTTTGTGCTGTGTCACGAATTTGTTGTGGTTTTGTCTTGAGTATTTCTGACACTTGTTTCAGTTTTGTTTTGTTTTCAAAATCGGTTTTTGTCTAGCGTTTTTGTTGCGTTTTTGTCTCGAACTCATGTTGCACTTTTGTCAGCTTGATGTGGATCCGCCTTTAGAACTGTGCAAGAGCTCATTTTACAAAACAGACGTATAATACTAAAAGAAATTGCTTCAAAAATAAATGTGAATATCGGTTCTACGCATAATATTGATTTTGAGCAGTTGAAATGGCAAACGGAAAAAAATCCAAGGAAAAATGCACGGAAAAAAAATCCAGGAAAAAGATCCATAGAAAAAAGTCCAAAGAAAAAAAATCCAGGGAAATAAAATCCAAACCATAATTATAGTAATTTTTCACATGGTTTGTAACATTACGGCCGGTTGCACAAACGCTTTATGAAGTTTGCCTTCCTGGATTTTTTTTCTGTGGTTTTTTTCCTTGGGTTTTTTTCCTACAATCGTTGAAATACCGAAAAGTTTGTGCGAGTTGGGTTCCTACTGAACTGTACTGTACTGTTCTTCTGTCACGTTATGAAAGAGAGGGAGCTGCCTTTTTAAATCGTATAGTAACTGGTGATGAATCCTGGGTTTACCATTTTCAGCCAGAATATAAGCAATCATCAGAAGAATGGCGTCACTCAACATCGCCAAAACCCAAAAAGTTAAAGCTGCTCCATCGGCTGGAAAGGTAATGTTGACTGTGTTTTGAGATAAGAAAGGAGTACTTGTAGAAGATTACATGATGAAGGGTACCACAGTCAATAGTGCTTCATACTGCAACCTACTAAAAGATAAACTGAAGCCAGCTATTTTATATAAGGTCAAAATGACACGGATTTCTGACAAAAGGTGTTTTGCTCCAACAGGACAATGCTCGCCCGCATTGCTTGATGGAAACCAAGGCAGTAATAGCACCAAGCGACTACCATCTGTTTAGAGCACTTAAAAGAGATTTAGGTGGGTTGCATTTTTCGGATGATGAGAGCGTGAAAAATGCGGTGCATGAGTGGTTTCGCACAAAACCAAAAGAATTCTCCTCCAATGGAATAGAGGCTTTGGTTGGCAGATGGAAAAGGTGTATTGAGAGGCAGGGGGACTATATAGAAAAGTGATAACATTTTTTTGTCAATTCAGTTATTAAATAAACAAGTATAATCACAATCCGGATTTCATTTGAAACAGCCTCGTATAATAAATTGTATTCCAACTAACAAGCTTGTAAGTGTTTGAAATAATGAACCAACTCCGAAACCTGCATTTCGGTTCTAAATCGTTGCTTGCTGTTTTATATTTATGCTTTCAATAGTGACTACAGAATTCTGGTACAGTAAAAATACAGTTTTCCCCAATAAAACTATCTCGTGATCTTACAAACTACTAAATAACCAAATAATGTACTACAAATCTGTACGAAACCTTAAGAATATAAATCAAATAAAAACGATCGTTGTTATGTAGTATAGTTGTACCCGTTGCTGCAAATCAGTTCCGTTTCCGCGCTTTCTGGAACGGATCCCCACATTTTATGGGACCCGTCGCCGGACTTTTGAATAACCCTCTTTATTATTTCCTTAGAAGGAGTTTTCAAGTCGTAGGCCCACCCAAGTTTAGCAAAAAGGTCTATGTAGAAAGTTGTCCAGTTCACACTGTAGTTTCCCAATTCGGCAGTCTTGTAGTCCCATGGGAAGATGTGATGGTAGTTATGCCACCCTTCGCCCATGGCTGCTATTGATACGACTAGGTTTTCCGCTGGGTTGATATTCCTATAAATTTCTGAACGTTAAAAGACTACATTCATTTTACGTCGAGTCTTTTACAAATAATTAGACTGTTTTCACTAAAGCTGATGGACATTTTTGGTATTGACATTCTTTGAAAGTAAGGAAAACTGTTTTTTAGAGGAAGGTAAACATTTTTTATGTAAACTTACTTATCGTATGGTCTATTTCCCCATATATGGGCCGCGCTGTTCACCAACCAGGTGCAGTTGAGGGTCAAGGTATACCGTAACACGTACGATATGAATATGGACCAAAACCAGTCTTGTCCCCACAATAAAGGGGGAATTATTGTGGGTATGATGAACCCAACAAATAACTTGAGTAACAGGAAATGTCTGAAACATTAGAATAAAGACATAGCTTCCATTTCTATTCGGAAGGGTTTAGATTGAGTATATTACTTTGGTAATAAAATATATTATAATGTAAACCTGTAAAACACATAAGCTCATGTATTTAAAATAAATATTTCACTTATGTTCAATAGGAAATTACATTCAATCAAAATCCGTTTTTAATAAATTTATATACGGGATGTAATATCTCCACTGACCTAGCAAGCGCTGGCATAACGCTTTCAGATTTTCGTACATTTTTCAATACCATGCCTAGAGAACAGAATTTCGTTAGTTTAGCAAAATTGTGTAAGCTGGAATAATCAAAATAGTAAAAAGACTGTTACATTTTTATGCAAATGGTCTGAACATGAAGCTGTAATCAAACATCTACAAAAAGAAGGCAGGAGTCTATGGGAACTTGACGTGATTAATTGAACAATCAATTAACTCAGCAATCAACTAATCGCACAATCAGGTTTCAGACCCATCCTAATAATCAACTAAGTAATTCGATATCGTGACGGGGGTGTGAAGAGTTTTACTTGCATCCCCTCAACCAAAGAATTTATACGTGGAACGCGTTCAAATTAAATAGTAAATATTACTATTACTCTATCATAACAGTTTCTTTAAAACGCTAATAATCCAAAACCTTATCGAAAGCCATTTATTTGTATAGATAAATAAATAGTATAAACAAACAATTTCTATACAATAACAAACAAATTAATAAATATTCCATATATAATACAAAATAATATTTACAAAAGGTAAGTTACTGTAAATTACGTAATAATGTTGTAAAGTAAATACTTTTTTCCCATTCAACAATTAACAATTCATGCAACATTCATCCTAAACTTAATTAGGTGAAATACGGTCGCCTCGGCAGGGGGTTTGAACATGCGGCCGATCGGCCGCATTTCACTGTGACCTCGAGTGGCAGTGCTATTTGTATTGCTCCACGGAGATCCCTAAAGTAAAATGGACGAAGCAATTGTTCGGAGAGAACACAGCCTATAACTCGGGAGAAAAATTAGTAGAGATGTGTCATCGATACAATTTAAAGATCCTTAATACGTTTTTTAAACATAAATTAACACATCATTACACTTGGGAGCGGCCGTCATTACAGCAGAACTCTGTAATCGACTATGCACTAATAAAACAAAATTCGAAAATAAAACCGCAGGATAGTAGAGTTAAAAGAGGGGCCAACTGCGGAACAGTTCATAATTTACTGGTAACTAAACTATTATGCCCATACAATACTAATGCTAGAAGAATGAATAACCATCAGACACAAACTAGAATTAAAGACATGAAGAAATACAAACTATATTTATTAAATGAACCATCTATAAAGCTGTTATACCAAAATCGATTGGAACGAGAACTGATGAAGTTCGACCCGAATGAGGATATAGAAATAGAACATGACAATATTAAGAAATATATATCACAGATAGCCATGGAAGTATTGGGAGAATTGACAAAGAATAAAAAGCGGGCTCAACCATGTTGGATGACAGAGGAGACCCGAGAACTAAAACTAGAACTAAAAAAAAAGAATATGCTGTACCACAGATGGTTAAACAACAGGACAAACGAACACCGAGAACAATACAAAAACAAAAATAGAGAAGTAAGAAGCAAGATAAAAGAATAAAGCATCATTTTTGGGAACAAAGATGTATGCAAATAGACAGTTTAATTGAAGGTTCCCAATCTACTGAAGTGTGGAGAACAGTTAGACAAATGAAAACGAATACGACTCACAAAATAGATCAATTAATAAGTTTGGATGAATGGAAGAACCATTATACTGAGTTGCTAGTAGAAAAGAGAGAAAAATATGAAATGCAAGGTAACAGAAGCTCTAATACGGAAATCGAAATAATGAAGAATGAAGTGAGGCAAGCTTTGCGACAAATGAAAAATGATCGGGCTTCAGGACCTGGAGTAATTCCATTGAAATTAATTAAATATGGAGGTAATACTCTGGTGGAAAGAATCTGGGCATTAATGAATAACTGTTGTAGTAAGACTCAAATCCCTCAAGAATGGAAGATCTCTCACATAACATCCTTATTTAAGAAAGGAGATAGAAAGGATTTAGGGTATTATAGAGGACTACGCGCGACCAGCACATTCAGTAGACTGTGCAAGTGCATCCAAAACAAATTAAGGGAAGAAGTTGGACAAAACATTTCGGAAGACCAAAGTGGCTTTACCTCCGGTCGTTCGTGTACAGACAATCTTTTCGTACTCCAACAACTATTAGAAAAAATTAGTGCCAAGGGGGAAGAACTACATCTAGCCTTCATAGACCTGGAAAAGGCATATGATTCCGTCGGAAGAAATTATGGGAAACTGTAGAAGCGATAGGAGTTAGCACTGAATTGACCAATCTTATAAAGGAACTTTATAAAAATAACCTTTCGTACGTCAAAATAGGAGACAAATTGCCTAATTCAATTAAAACGACTAAAGGCCCCAGACAAGGAGTAGTTTGTCTCCTCTATTATTTAATATATACACTGAAATAGTCCTCAGAAAATGGAAAGGTAAATTTGGAGGTATGGGGGTACCAGTTAACGACCAGAACCTATTCCCGTTATATTGTGCAGACGACCAACTGGTTATAAGGGCATGATGCTTTCGACTTAGAATATATTATTAAAAAACTATATCAATATTATGAGAAATGGCGCTTAAGTGTAAGTTTAAAGAAAACGGAATATTTAGTGATTAACTGCGAAGACCAATATGTAGTCTTAATAAACCATAATGTAACAGTAAGGCAAGTAGAAAAGTTTAAATACCTTGGAACTACGATTAATGGTAAAGAACTGGGAGAAGAAGAAATCAAAACTAGAATACTGCAGAGTAGGAAAATAATAGGATGTTTGAACTCTCTCTGGTGGGACAATAGAATTTCGAAAAAAAAAACAATTAACGAATAGGAGAAACAATGGTAGAGTCAGTGCTATGTTATGGCAGTGAGGTTTGGGCGTTGACAGCGGAAATGAATCGCAGACTAAACGCAGTTCACATGGTACTATCTTCGAAGGAGTGCGAATATATCGAGACGGGACAGGGTGACAAATGAGGAATTAAGATATAGGATGCAGGCACCAGAATCAGTTGTGGATAGAATTGAACGACGAGCGTTGAAATGGTTCGGACACTTAATGAGGATGGAGGAGAATAGGTGCCTATGAAGATCTTTAGATGGGCGCCACCGGGAAAGAAAAAACGAGGAATACCACGCCGATCGTGGAATGAGGGTATTCGGAGAGCTATGGATGAGAGGAACCTGGAAGAAGACCAAGCGCTGGACAGAGAGGTTTGGAGACGGAAAACAGGCAGACGGCATCTCGCTGTATTGTAATACACTTATATGTATTGTAATGTATATTTCAAACCTGTAACTATATATAGATCCCCAAAGTAAATGTACTGGGAATTAGTGACCAAGTTGCCGAAGTGCTCCTAAATTTTATTAAATATAAATAAATCTTTATTATTAATATCAGGTACTCTGAGTACCTATATTATAAAATGATTTTTCGAGGTTTTTCATTTGCAAATACATTTACTATAACGTCGTAATTTAATGTTTTTGCAACATCTTTTTTATTGGTATTACAGACATGTTTGTCATCACTCCTGTCCAATAGATGAACGTAGGTATGATTACACGATTTTAAATTTCATAAAAGAACATTCACAGGAAACTGCTGTTACAGGTATTGTAAGGAAAATCCCTAATGTTATATCTAGATTTGTATAAGTATTGTGAAATAATAGTTCATATATATTATATTACAGCAGACGCTCGATAACGTAAACACCCGATAATGGAAACATCGAGCTAATGTAAACACAAAATGCTTACTATAGCATCAAATGGAACGCCCGATAACGTAAACAACCTGTACAGCTTGATAACGTAAACACTTCGTTTTGTTATTGTTTTTATGATGTACACACGTGACTGTCAACAAATTATTTGTAGGAACAGCGCTGATTTCATTTTAGTCATAAACTTAAGGCAAGCATATTGCATGCGTTTATGCATTACGACTATGGCATCCACATCCAATAAAAGAAAATGTTTAAGATTGAGAGACAATGTGAAAATCATAGGCGAGGTTGCGCTAGGTGCGGGAGTGACACAATTAGCAAAAAAATATTAATCGTGTTATTAAACGTTTCTTTTAATAATTTGCTGATTAATAAAATCACGCTTGCTAATGTAAACATTTCGATAATGTGAACACACTCGGGTCTGAATTAGTTCAC
>JABXWE010017246.1:0-15131 GCA_014611495.1 Limonius californicus
ATAAATCAAATAAACATTCTTTTTTCTCATTCATTCATACTACCGTTCCTCCCCCCGGAACCGCTTTCGCATTACTTCAGGGGGGTGCGGGCGTCCCTTACACACTAAACATTCATGCAGCATGCACCCTAAACTTAACTAACCGAAATGCGGTCGCCCCAGCTGAGATTCGAAACCACAGCGGAACGACTACAATTCTGTATGGCCTCGAGTGGCAACGCGTTGCCGCGCTAGACCACCGAGGCTCCAAATCAAATAACCTGGAAGATTTAAAAGATCGGGTTCGCCAGGAAATCCGACGATTTTCGCTTTTCAAAAGTCCAACTTCAAATAATTGTTCCAATGAGAAATACATTGAAATGAAGTTTATTTATGTTTATCAATCGGTTAAGATCCTTGTTAAGTTATATGTAAACTTTTATTTCGTATTGCATTACTTTTATAATTTTTGTAAATATTTCTGTAAATGTTTACGATAAATATGTCAAATTTTTGTTTACTGAAAACTTTTAGTGACTATCTATCCAAATTCGTTAATATATAAAGGGTG
Organism: Limonius californicus; assembly: GCA_014611495.1. Taxonomy (NCBI): domain Eukaryota; kingdom Metazoa; phylum Arthropoda; class Insecta; order Coleoptera; family Elateridae; genus Limonius; species Limonius californicus. Next base: position 551 of record JABXWE010017246.1, read on the forward strand.
TTGCATTTGAAATAAGAAACTAGGTGTTCGGAAGTGCTATTGAGGTGACATATGGACCAAAAAATCTAAATTGCCGTGTCCGAGCGGTTTTCAACAAAAACAATTGACTTTATTTTATTGAATTTATTCCTTTCATCGTGAACTCTCTGTATTGGGAATGTTATTCAAGCACAAATAAATTTGTCCAAAACAGGTTCAATTCCATAGTGTTTTTTTTTATAGATAACGAAGAAGAATGTTTTCTGATGATTGAAAAACGGTCATGCATTCATATATAACAAAGTCTCATGCATTCATATATAACAAAGTCCTGTATGGCATTATAACTCATAATCAGAGGAACAATAATAATTTTCATATATCTAGATAAAAACTTCCCGAAACTCCTACAATGAAGTATTATTTCCTAAAACTAACATTAGTAACGAAAATAGGTGTTTCCATACTTTTTACCCACTCTGAAATTTCCCGCTTCATAATAATTAATATACGAGAGGAAATATTTTGGAATTCTTACAGGAAATTCCAATCCTTGAGTATTTTTTGTAAAGGGTAGGTATATATTTGAATTAATCATATATTTGAAGTTTAAAAATACGTAATGTAATCTACACATTAATTGCACACTATCTCAACCGCCAAACGACCCATTTATTTGTTTAGTTTGAAAGCTAAATTTTAAGACGGAGAACCCGGCTCATAAACGTGTCAAACAATAGCGAATATAAGCCAATATTAGAGGTCACTGGAGTTAATAATGGTTATTCAGCGTAAAATTCTTGACTTTAAAGTTTGTAATAACCAGTCAAGGAAAGTATGCTACAGTTACATTTAAACAGTATTTTTACCTCTGCGCTTTATATTCCAAATTTTCACATAGCTTAGATATTATATTCTAAATAAACTACCATAACAAAGCGTTGGTCGTAGCCTACGGGTACCGGTAGTCATTATTTAAATTATTTTTGGATATACAACATTATAGTGGTTTAATACATTTTTTATAAGCCTGGAGGTGTTCTTCTTATTCTTCTGTTCCTGGTAAAGGCTGTTTGATCTGTTCGGTACCTAATGTTTTCTTGGATGTTCTCTATCTCTTCTTCCATGGATCTTACCTTTGGTAGTCTTTCGTCTGCCATTCCTTCTAGGTATTAGTCCATCTTTGGTTGTATTCTGTTATACTGTTTTGTAGGTTATACACATTTAATGCGGCTCTTATATTTTCATTTCTATTGCATCCTTCGGAGGTTCTGAATTGTGATTAACTCAGACAACTTGTAGTAGTAACAGCAAATACTTAGAAGTATTTATTATATGGAATCAACCTATCTTTCTTGAGTACTGAAGTTTCGGAATTATTTATATTAAAAGGCGTTTGATTGATTAGCAGCAAATATAAATTTGTTCTCTATAGAACTGTCAGACATTATTCCATAGGAAGAAGCGGAAGAAGAAGATGAGAGAAACGTTTTATGTCTACCATTGATTTGATAAGTTCCAATAAAAAACCTACTAAATTATCGTATTGCTGTGTTTTCTTTATTTGTGTTATTTCATCATCACACCTATTGGGAGAACAAATACAACAATTTAACATTAAAGTTTATAAGTTTTGGTGTTTTCTTTTGATAAAATTCTATGCAAATTTAGGGTTGTCGGTTAGAGGAAAAAAATGGTCTTTTAAGAATGACCTCCGACCTATCCTACAATTAAAGATAAACATCAAGACTGCGGTAGCATTAAAGTCAAGAAAGCTAACGGAATACTAGTTTATTCGTATTACATACAGGGTGAATCGGGAGGAAAGTGTCAAACTCACAAAACCACAAAAGTTGTCATACATTTTTTTTTGTTTTCGAGTTACCGTTGAGACGCTGTAATTCACAAAACAAATAAAACTCATATTACAATTTTTATATTTTTTAGTCATATACTAATACGCTCGCGGAGTTTGGCACATTCCCCCCGACTCACTCTATGTATATAATAAAATTACCTAAATTATTCCCTTAAATGTGATTTCAATATCCCAAACCGCTGTGAAAGCAGATAACCGATTTCAAACTAGTGGTAACCCTGTATATAAATGCAATAAAAATTTAAGTACAAATGTTTTAATAGTTGTAAACTGTTAGTATTTATAGATCATAAGCCATGTTTGTTTAATATCTCCGCAAATTGTTGTTAGATAAATTTCTAAATATTTACTCTCAAAGAACAGTTAGTTATATCGATATATCCTTGTATGGCAGTTGCAAGACTGATTTAATTTTGCTATTTAGTAATTGAAAGAGACAGGTTAAAGATACATTAATGCATCATGGGATCACTTACAGTCTAATTGGAATGTATAAAATAGCAGCTCTAGAGACTTATAAGGAATGGAGGAAACTACTTAAACGTTACTACTAAAACCGTAATCTCACATACCTGAACGAATTAAATATTAGCACGGCAGAACTTGAGCACATTAAAACTGATAATAAACACACAAACCGCACGATTAAGATCTAAATAAATTAACAGTGTAACCTAACGTAAGCACGTTTATTGTACCTGGTACTTCTTTCATGTTATACCGACCTTTTTGTTGAAATTTGTAAAAAGGACAAAACAGCGTAAATCTAGATATGTGTGCCTGATTAACTTCATAGCAGTGTTTCTTTTTATTCGATTATTCTAGTGATACGAATCAGATTCAAAGAATCGAGCCCTGTGATTTGAGTTTAAAGAACTGTTTGCGACTGCACACTGAAGATCATAATTCCTATGAAAATGGTTTTAAAGTTATTTCACAGTCGTGCACGAAATTTATTTTAATTAAATTTCTGTCGGTTTGGATATTTTAGAGCTTTATAACTCTAAGCAATTCTTGGGTCAAATAGTTAGGTTATCATACAAATTATGGTAGATCGTTTAGGTTTTATTTCAACGTACCATACCTATGATAATTTCAGTATTTCAGACGCCAAAAATAATTATTGCGTTAATGATTAGATAAGGAATTTTTGATTTCTACATAGCATCTAAAAAATAAGCCAAACTCTTCGTCTTTGGAGATTTGCAATTTGTTTTTTTATCTGTCTATATAGATGTATAAATTTTTTTTATCTGTCTATATATATGTAGTGTGTGGTGGTAGCTCAGTTGGTAGAGCGCTCGCTTTCTGAATAAAACATCGATTCTGGCTTGGGTTCGAAACCTAAGCAGAACTATACAGATTTATAAAAATCTTGTCTGGAATACACCACACACAATTTCCCAATCCGGCTTGCAACCGTGGGATCTTAATGCTAAAAACCTTCTCTGGAATTTCGGTCGTTCGGATTCGACGTTAAACTGTAGGTCCCCCGCGTTTCTACCTTAGCGCTGAGGAGAAACACGTGGCAGAGAAGAGGCCGATGCCCAGCAGTTAGACGGAAAGGCTGTTGATGATGATGATGATGATATAGATGTAAGGTCACAATACATTCATGTAATACTAACTCTCGAATAAGCACTGATAGTTTTGCAAATCCGATTAAAAAACTTATAATTGTGCCCTTTTCATATAATATCTTCTTCGTGTTCCGTCTGCGTCATAATGGCTATTCTGACTTTAGATACCGCCGCTCTGAATATATCAGTTGTGGATCTGTTAACCATTCCCGTAAGTTTCGTAGCCAAGTGGAGCGCCGTCTTCTAACACTTATCTTCCCTTTTATTGTTCCCTAGGACTTACTGTAATAGCTGATATTTCTCTCCACGCATGATATGGCCCTGGTATTGTAGCTTTCTTTTTTTGATTATTAACACCACTTCTCTCTCCTTACCCATCCTTCGTAATACTTCATCATTCCTGACTCGATCTACCCAGAATATTCTCAGAATTCGTCTGTATACCCATATCCCAAAGGTGTTGAGCGTATTCAGGTGTTCTTTCAGCAATGTCCATCATGCTTCCGTGTCATATAAGAGTACTAAAAATACATAACACCTTATCATTCTCAGTTTGAGTTCTAAATTTCAATCTCTACTGCAAAATAACTTCTTCATATTCATAAATGTGCTCCTTGCTTTCTCTATTCTCATTTGTATATCTTCTGTGTAGTTGTTTTGTCGTTTACTGTTGTTCCTAGGTAACTGTATTTCCGTACTCTTTCGATCTGCTGATTACCTACGTATAATTGATAATTGATTATTGACGATATTTTTCTTGGTAATTATCGTGAATTTCGCTTTCCTGGTATTAATTGTTAACTCAAATTTTGCACTCGCTTCCACTACTCTGGCTAATAATCCTTGAAGTTCCTCAATATTTTCGGCAAGAAGAACAGTATCGCCTGCGAATCTGATATTGATATACATATATGGTGGTACATAGTTCTACCAACAATGTTGTTTGATCCTCGTCTATCAACTTTAACAAGTCAACCGCTACTTCATCAGCTTGCCCTTTTATCCTTCATTTGTTTAATTGCATAGAGTACTTCCTCCTTAGTTATCCGTGAACCACTCACTTCTGCATTTTCAGAATTATTGAGTCGATTGTCGTTGTAAATCTCATCTACATATGACTTCCATCTTTCTAATTTCTTTTCTATTCCCATCATAAGTTCTCTGTGACCATCGTTCAAACAAGACGCTATCTTGCATTTGTTTCTACCTGTCATTTCTTTTTTTTAACATTAAAAAGGTCGTGTTTATCTTGCATTTGTTCTATTTCTATACATTTTTCCGTAAGCCATCGTTCTTTCTCTTGCCGAATCTTCTGCCTTATTTGCTTCTTTAATTCTTTCTATTTCTGTATGTCTTTATTTTTGAGCATTCTTCTTTTGTCTATGAGTTTTAATATTTCCTCTGTCATACATGTTTATATATTCGTTTTTGCTTGTTTATTAAAACTTTTTTACTTGGTTCTATTCTGCCCTTCTTCAATGTTTTCCATTTGTGGTTGACATCGTCCTCTGTTGGATTCTGATTACTGTGTGGGCCAAAACTTGTTTTATTTTATTGTTAATAAATACATACAATGGCATAATTATAACGAAAGAAACAAGATCAGGATTATGGTATACACACTTAGGTGCAGGTGGTTTTAAAACATGGGCCAAATGTATACAGAGTGTTTTGGTGGGTTGCCAACTCCAACAAATTTGAAAAAAGGATTTTAAATTTCAAATTACAAAACTCTTTCTGAAATTTAAATACAATAAACTTACGAATACAGATAAATAAGGGACTAACTTAATTATTAAAATTGTATTTACACTGATTTTTCGGGCCTTCGACGAAGACCTATTGCTGTAGAGTCTGTGGAAAATCCAAAAAGGAATTGTGGCTTTGTGTTTGGAATGGAATGGAATGACAAACAACAATAAAGATATATCCGGCTCGAAGGACCAATGTTGCGCGAACTATTGAGATCACATGTATTTTCTCTTTTTGTTTAATAAGAAAACAATAATATTTTAAAAAGCATTTACTAACAATAACTCACATCAACTACTCCACCAACTGTCAAGTATATTACTACAACTATATTACTGTATACCCTGAGACGATCTCTTATACTTGGGGCAGCTTATTACCTCAGTGATTGGGATTTTTGGGCCTTTTCTAACACCCTGTTCTCAAATGGTATACAATAACTACAAAACACAAAGATACAAATCGTCTTTGGATGTTCAAAAGACTCTCCAATACCTACCCCTTTTTATTATTTCAGCAAAATCTAAACAATTGTCTTATAGATTGAAATATATTAAGAACTTATTTTTAATTATATCAACTGAATATCTATTTCTTTCGTTTCACCATCCATAACACGTAAAAGTCTTTCGCAACTGCCGATGTATGAGGAATTGGTAGAACAAACGATTATTATTTTGAAAATATTCTTACTTTTGAAGTCACCATCATTTACAACTATGTGCCGTGCTACGGGCCAAACGGGCATTTCCGTCGACCCGTAACTGGTGGAAAAAGGCCTACAGCTTAGCTCAAAGGAGTAGGGAGAGTTCACGGAACTCGCTTACGGGAGGAAATCTTCGTAGTTGTGTACAGGGTAATTCAAAATTAGTGGGCGCCACGTTCCAAATCCAGCTGATTGTAGGTCCTCGTGGAAGGCCAAGGAGAGGCCAACAGCTTATGGGAATGGAACTCACCTTTATTGTGCCCCCTCCTATATATATGAAGCTTGCAAAATTCGTACATGCACAAAAGCAGAATGCACAATAATAAAAGAGGCAGTAAATTTTAAAACACATATTATGAAATTATTGGAAATGGCGATACAGGAAATGACGGTACAAAAATGACAGTCAACTGTGTTTTTATAGTTTTACAAATTATATTTGAATGTTCAGAAAACAAAACTCGCCGCCGTTGGCGCACGATATTTACCTTGTTCAGACAGCTGCGTGGCCAAAGGCGTCGAGGTTTACAGGCATCACACAGTACAAAAGAACTTACTTCTTACAATTATTAGTGCAAACAAAAACAATCGGCGACTGAAGGCCGCGTTTTGTTTCAACAAAAAAGGTTCAATTGCGTTGAATTTTGCAAGTTAACGCGTAAACGATTTCTTTTCACAGCACAAAAAAAACTAGTTCTTTACCTTAGCGTTCGAAGACTGAAGTGGACAGACAGACAGACAGGCAGGCACAATTTGGTTCACAGGATGATGATAAAAATCCACCGGTACCGCCCTGAAGACTGGGTTGAATGGAGTCAACAGCAAGGGCCCGGAGCTTTGATGCGCTCTTCGCACCGACGGTAAGAGCGCAGGGACAGGAGCTAGGCTCCAAACTTAATCCGCCAAAGGCGATCAGCTAATCCACACAGAATTGCCTTTAACGGGATAGAATCCAGTGTGTTTTCTTTAAATCCGACAGTAGTCGATGGTCTGTTTGTACCCCTTGGTAAAACAGCGAGACGAAACTCACACATAACGGACACCTCTCAAAAAACCCAAAAGCCGCCCCTGCAGCACCTAACTTAATTACGGCCCCCCGATTGATGGAATTTTCGGAGACCCGGAGCCATTGAAGATTGAAAACTGACTGAAGACTTAACGCGACATGTAGGTGCATCACTCCCTAAAATATTGCAGCATAATTCGGAATACGGCGAAGATGTTCTAGAAAGGTCTGAAACGTAAATTCTCAGAAGCGTCTAAGGTCAGGCGCACGAAAAACAATATTCGGTAATTTCGGCTTACAAAGGGAACTGTTAACATAACTCAATCTTTAAAAAACAAAATAGCGAAATGGCAACCCAAGATCAAACTGCAATAAAATAACGTTTTTAATTCCTATGGAGTGGGAATCAAATTAGGAAATTAATTCATATAGAGCGACAATTTTTAAAAGGACATAACAGCCACTTGTTGCTTGTTGTTGGTTATGTTCTATATTTTTCAGAAGTTTCAATTATTTGATGGTTGTTAAGTTACAGTACACAATTCGTTAAAGAGTTCCTCCATATTTAATATTAATTTTTCTATAAGTTTCACCGTTACAACTACTTTAAATATAATTCGAAATGGAATATATGGAAAACTCAGCTTTGAAACTTATGCAGTTAAATAAACTAAGTCAAAGTTGCACCGTTGTTGAGACCTATTGTTTTAATAATTGTAATAATTTTGGAATACACCAGATCTATGCAGTTCTACGGCATTAACAATTGTTTGCCTTTATAATTCTACGAGGCTTGTTCAACTGAAACCCATCTTTGATTTGTAAGCAACACATTAATAAGTTTCTGGCGTTTGATCCTGATTTTTAAAACTTCAATTTTGAAATGGCGTTTGATGTTGAAAGTCCGTCCAAGTTTGATCAGCGTGCGGTCCTACAATTCTTATGCGCTGAAGGTGTGCAGTCATTGCAGATTCATACGCGAATGCAAGCAATGCACTGAAATGCATGTATTGCGAACCCAATTGTGAAGGAAAGGTGCCACAAATTTAGGAATGGAAAAGAGGCGACTATGGATGAGCCGCGACCAGGTGCACGATGTACTGCACAGATAACAATACGACTTGTGTGGAAGGCCTTATTAAAGACAATCGTCGAATTTCAATTAGAGAAATTTCAGAAATTGTTGGGGCGAGTGTAGGATCTGTCCATAGTATTGTGCGTAATCTGGGTTACAGCAAAATTTGTTCGCAATGGATTCCTCGTCTCTTGTCTAATGAAGACAAATGCTTGAGAATAGGCTTATCTCTGCAACACCTCACAGACTGTAGGCAAAATGGTGATGACTTTCTTCTGTCAATAGTTGCTGGTGACCAAACTTGGTGCTACGACTAGGAGCCATCCAGTAAGTTATCGTCGATGCAGTGGAAACACTTAAGTTCACCACCACCCAAGAATTTTAAAGCAAAACCTTCTGCAGGCAAGGCGATGTTGACATTTTTTTGCCCATGGAGAACTCTTATTGATAGAGTTTAAGGAACCTGGAGTAAATGTCAATGCAAATTTGTACAATGAAACTTTGAGCAAGCTTCATCAAACAATAAGACGGAAACGTCCAGGAAAACTTACGCGTGGGGTCATTTTGCTGCACGACAATGCTAGGCCTCATATTGCTTATGTGGTAAAAGAAAATCTTCAACAAAAGAAATGGGGGGGTTTAGAGCATCCACCCTATAGCCCGCATCTATTGTCTTACGATTTCCATATGTTTGGACCGCTAAAAAGGCATTTTGAGTCTGACGCAGAAGTACAGATAGCTGTGGAAGGCTTCCTCAATCAGCAGCCACAAGAATTCTATGAGCAGGGTATACGTCGGTTAGTAAAACAATGGGATAGGTGCCTTAACTGTGACGGTAATTATTTGTAATTAAATTGTTGAATACATTTTTAAAAGCAAAGATAGGTTTCAATTGAACACATCTCTCATAGTGCAAGGGATGTTAAATGACCTGAAATTTTGTGTGTTTAGAGGATTGGTTTATGAAAAAATGAAAACAAAATTATCACAAAACCTTTTGAAACTGATAACATGGGAAAGTAAGAATGTGAATTATTGGGAACCAAACGTAAATGTCATGCAAATAAAGACAACACTTAAAATATTTAAAATATGTGTATTAGATTACCACATGTGTACGCAGTATTTCTAGTGTTAACTAGGAACAGGATAACACGACATGTATGAAGCTAAAAATGTCAATATATGTAAGCGTTATTTCGTGCTAAATGCTAAAATACGCACTTTAACGTCACAATGCATGCAATTACATGCATGCTTCATAATAAAAAATAAGTAACATTTAGTTTAAGAAACTTTTTTGTTGGAATTACTTACTTTAGATTGCAAGGATGCAAGTAGAAGTTAATGTTTGTTCTTTCTTGGAAAGTACAAGGGCTATTCAAATGTAAACAGGGATGTTTAAATTAAATCTCATTTGAAGACAATTCCAAAAGTTAAATAATTTGGCCGTGACTCTTGTCAACAGCTCCAACTGTTCTACTATAATATAATTTTAACAGTTACAGTTACGATGTCGGAAAACAGCTCAAAATAACCAAATTTCTTACCAATGAAGGCGTAAATTTGACTTAAATACTTACAACATTGCGAGCAGAATACAGCGATCAATGTCTTTCTAAAAGTCGAATGTTTGAGTGGTCAAAATCTTTTAGAGACGGGAGAACTTGTGTCAAAAATGAACCTCTTATGTACGACGAGCTGCAACTTCGGTTAATTGCGAAAATGAAGAAAAAGATAATGCTCTCACTCAGCTAGATAGACGGGTAACAGTTCAACAAATTAGTATCGGAAGTGTTAAAGATATCATAACAAACAAATTAAATTATCTTTAGGTAAGTTGCAGTTGTACAAGTGGAATCGTTTGCAAATTGCTTTTTCTTTACTCAGCGATATGAAAGAGAAGGGTATGACTTTTGGAATCAATTCTTACAATTGATGAAACCTGAGTACAGTGTTTTACTACTGCATGCAGTGGTGTAATACCACATCTACAAAGCCAGAAAATGCAAAAACTGTGTTTTCAGTTGGTAAAGGGATGGCAATTTTTTTCGAGATTCTTGAGGCGTTAATTTTCTCTCAGAACCGCGTACAATTAATGTGAAGTAAAGTAGGCGCTCAGGAGCGAACGGAAAAGAAAATAAAGTTCTGCTTGGTTTCTCCAAGTCAATGCTCACGGTCATACCGCTGCAAGAACAAATGAAACCATAAACTAGCTTCAGTGGGATTTGCTTCCGCATGCAGCATACAGTCCTGATCATGCTTCTTACGATTTTTATTTGTTTGGTCTACTAAAAGTTTTTTTCTTCCAGGAAAGTGTTTGAAATATTCCAGATCGGTGGCGCAAGTGCATGGCTAGGCATGGGGACTGCAGAGCATATTATTATTGTTTTCATCGCTGTAATATTGTAATACACTTTTTTATAAATAATCTCTTGTTTAAATTTAAACACTCCTCGTATCTATTTATCTGTAGCAAGTCTGCAATGCAAGGATTGTTAGATGCTATACTATTTCTTGCGCTAAGATTACTGGTGTTTGAATAAGTGGTCTTTATTTTTAAAGCTAGAGCGTTCGAGGTTTTGCAAATACGAATTACTGAAAAAATTAAAACAAATTATCACACTACCTTTCTAACCTGAGAACATGGAAAAGGAAGAAAGGTGTATTGGCCCACATAACACTATTTAAAAAATGTCCGTTTGATTTCCACATTGTGTCTGAAATTTTTTAGGTGATTATTGAGGACAGAATATGTACAAACTTAAAAATATTAAAATATGCAAGTGTGCATGCAGCAAAAAATGCTGAAAAATGCACTTTAACATCACAATTAAAGAATCATTCTGGGACTGTTTTATAATAAAAAATAACAAATTTAATTTAAGAACTTTTGTAGTTTGAACTGCCGACTTTAGTATACAGCGATGCAAGTACTTAGTTAATGTTTGTGTTTCCTTGAGAAATAATTAGAAATTCACATATAGAAAACAAAAATTACTCATTATTGATTCTTGGCTTACTTCTTTGAAATTCATGTTAATTAATTAGTCAAAACAATATTAATATTAACAATAATTTCAACAACTTCTATCAGATTTCTGCTGCTTTTAAATATTATATATATCCCGTCATAATACACATAAAGTAATTAATAACATTGTACAAACTTATTAAGAATGATGACTTTTCAGCGATAAAAATCATATTATTATTATTTACAGATTACAAGTTTGATAGAAATGAGAATATTAATGCCAAGGCCTTATAAAATATGCAATGATATCCAAAACATTCATTTATTAAAAAAAATCTGTTCTGCATTTACGAGCACTTTCAAATTGAAACGTGAAACACATAGGGGAACCTCGGCTAATTCTGTGATAAGTGCAACATAGTGGTAAATTGACAGAAATAGTTTCACGCGTTTATACAAGGTAGTTTTTCAGAATTTTGTCCGCTAACGTGTTCCGTGTTCCGGAGGCGGCCGTGAGCTAGAGATTAGCGCGTTAGACTTCTACGCTGATGGTCCTGGGTTCAATTCCCGGCACCGGAACATCGGATTTTTAACGGCCGTTCTCCCTCGCATGGCAATGGAAAACTAGCGAGGTATTCTGCCTAGTAAATCTTCTCTGGAGTAGAGTGTTTACACTTCCCGTGGTTCGGAGCCCATGTTAAACTGTAGGTCCTCTGTGTATGTGACACTCTAAAAACGCGCAACACAGGCATAGGAGAGAAGATCTCTACGACTCGTAAGAGATAAAGCACTCTAAGAAGAACGTGTTCCCAAAGTTACACTGGTCTAATTTCTTCCCCGCTTCATAACAAAGTGCGCAGTCGTACTTCGTTAGCTTCTATGTTCCTATGCAACGGTAAGCATTATAACCTCAGGTACGTAGAATATTAATTATTTTATAACAAAAATATCCGATCTTTTAATTGGCGCCTAGAAACAAAAAATACAATGAAACTAATTTAAAGAAAGCAATTGAAGAAGTGCTTACAGACAACTGGTCAGTTTAAAAAGCACCACAAGCGTATAATGTACTGTGCAGCACTTTAAAAGACAGATTAAAAACTACGCCATCACTAGATAAACGAACTACAAATAGTTTCATACAGTCAATAGGTTTTCGGTTAAATGCTACTGGAGTTCATAGATATGGAAGTTTCTAAAAATAAAGATAAGAATTATTTTAATAAAGAAAATGCTATAGACGGAATAGGATTGGTGGTTGGTGTTTAAAAAGATATGGATTTGCTTCGAGATTACCAGAAACTGTATCAATGAATCGAGCTGCAGCTTCTACCAAAGAAAATTTGGAAGATTTTTGAGACGTTTTGAACAGTACTTTGGATAAATATTATTTAAAGATAAATCAAAACGATGTTGGAGTATTGATGAGGCTCGATTTAGTTGTCACTAAATGGCCAAAGTTGTTACACCAAAGGGAACAAAATGAGTGTACCAACAGACTACAGCGAAAAGAGGCGAAACTGTAACTTACTTTTTAGTTTCGTGTTTAAACGAAATTAAAATTTTAACAGTTTGGGAACTGCTGTATGAAAGCAGATAATCCCTGTTTGAAGATTTCAAGTAAATTTGACCCGTACGGTACTTACTTTTTATGTTACTAGAGCCCTATAATTCTGTACCAGTGTTAAGCTGGTCGTTTTACCTGTATTTAAATAAACATTCGCATTATTTGCATCTTCCTTTAACTCAACCGAAATAATAAGCAGCTGCCTCTAACGTGAAAGCAAAAATATATAACAAGATATATGTTGGGTTTGGTTTAGTTAATTCCATATCGGACAGAATCTTTTGGATGAACTATATCTCGCCTACAATAATTGTATTATTAATGCAGTGGGTTAACGGGGACCATGCGCTATAATCTTCAAAGGACAAAGAATGAAACCTGATCTTAATAAAGGTGCACGCGACAATAGTTATTTTGCTGTATTAAAAAAAATGGTTGGATGAACAAGGAAGTATTTTACAGTTCTCTCCAGCATTTTGTTTCAAAACTATCAAAATATCGTCCAATTTTGCTACTAATGGATTCTCATTCCAAGTCACGTTTCGGCAGAATCACTTACGCTTATGTTGAGAATTTTTTTAAATGATGATATTTTATGTAGTAACTAGCCTAAAAGACTAACCAGCCATTTTTATCTAACTAGCTAATTGGTTATGCTAAGAATTCACCCATCGGTAACCTCTTCTGCAACACTTTATTTGTGTGTTACCACTTCACTTTTGCTCTGTTTTTAGGACTGCCATTTTCACGTCTCTTTACACTAGCTCAAATTGTTTGGTCCTCGTGAGCCTTCTCACTAGATCTGTTTTGTCAAGGAATTGGATTACCTCGACGTTTACGTGGTGATGAAGCTTCTGGACAAGGTCCTTTATTTCCTCTGTCGTGGATTTTATCCCTAGATCCTTGTCGATATCACCGTTTCTAGTGTATTAGCGTGCATCTACGATATTTCGCAGCACTTTGTTCTGGAAATTTTTGGATTTCTTTGATGTTAGGTTTGTTGGCGCAGCCTCAATGTTAACCACTGTATTTCCATACTGGTTTTAAAACTTTATTGTACAGAAGTAACTTATTATGTATTGGCAGTTGTGAGTCTCTTCCCAGTAGCCAATACATTTTCCTATATTTTATATTCAGTTCCTCTCTTTTCTTCTTTATAGGCTCTTTCCATCGTAGTTTGGCATCCAAGTTCATTCTAAGATACCCACTTAGCTGTATTAGCATGCGGTATGATACTGTTGTTGAGTGTCACTGGCACATAATCAACCTTCTTGGTCATGAAGTTGATATACACTGTCTTGCTTTCGTTTAGTTTTATTCTCCATCGTTTTCTCCATCTGTCCACCTGGTTTGTGGCTGGTTGATGTTTCTGCCGTTTCTTCAGTGGATTCTCCGGTGTCGCGTCAGGAGCGGACGCGTCAAAAACGGACGCGTACTTAAATCACGACAAAAGCGGACACCTCAGTTTATCTCATGGGTCATTGCACCAAGTCTGCGACATTAGCGGACACCTATTATAATATTGCAATTTACCATAATTGTTTCATAATATTTCTTTATCTTTTGAAGTATAGAATTTAAGATTAAACGGTTTAATGACTTTTAAACGACATTGTTGTGAATATTTGCGAAATAGAATTAGAATTTCACGGAAAAGTAATTAGCGAATCTGTATAAGTACAATGAATAAAATGGTATTATTGTCATTTGCTATTAGTTTCTTGAGCTGTAGTATTGTGTGCATCTATATAGCTGAAATTATTCCACAGCACCAGTTTGGATTCCGCGAAGGTCACTCAACCATTCAACAATGCCACAGAATAGTCAACTTTATTAAGGAAAATCTCGAAGGAAAAAGAATGTGTGCTTCAGTATTCCTAGACATCCAGCAAGCCTTTGATAAAGTATGGCATTACGGAATGTTATATAAAATAAAAAGAAAGCTACCCCATCAAATTTACCTCCTCCTAAAATCCTATCTAACTGACAGGCATTTCCAAGTCCAATTCGAGAATACTCTCTCAAACTACCACTCCATAAACTCTGGTGTTCCGCAAGGA
>JABXWE010017249.1:0-16281 GCA_014611495.1 Limonius californicus
TATATATATATATATATATATAAAGGATTTCATTTGCTAATTTTGATAGATATTAACTTAATAACCTCGAAATTTGCTTTGAACTGATACTATATTTAGAAACTTTAAAATATCCTTTAATGGGATATTCAGGTTTAACTTTTCTGGCTGCTTACCCCTTTAATAGATCAAAGCAACCTGTTTTATCTATTTTACTTGTTCAAGTAAGCGAAACAAACCTATAAGGTGATAATTTTTAAATAATTTGAGTTGTTTATTTACATATTTTTGAGGTGAGTTACTACTGTGGAGAAAATAAAATCGAAAATAACCCATATTGAAATGTATACGCCACAAAACCTAATGACTTCATCAAAGAAAGTTGGAGAGTCACTTCCCAAACATTTCAAAGTTGCTTTAATAAATATTCTATTCGGTTTTGCCAGGGTTGTTTGCATAGGGACCTCGATGGTCTAGTGCGAGAACGCATTGGCCACTCGAGGTCACAGCAAATGCAGTCGCTCCGTTGGGGCGATCGAATCCCGACTGGGGCGACCGCATTTCGCTTAGTTAAGTTTAGGGTGCATGTTGCATGAATGTTTAGCATGTAAGGGACGCCCGCACCCCCTGAAGTAATGCGAAAGCGGTTTCGGGGGGGGGGGGGAACGGTAGTATGAATAAGTGAGAAAAAAAAAGGGTTGTTTGCATAAACTTATAATAAACAGAAAATCATTATTAATCAAGTGTTTCCATTCGAAATTATAAGAATAACCTCTTTTTCTGCAATGCTAAACTAATAATTTCTGAACACCGCATTTTGTTGCTTCTTAACTAATTAATGGGCTGTATCTATAGTGATACTTTATTAAAATCTTCCCAGAGGTCCCAAAAGTCTAAAACCTTCGAGCAAGAAATCTTTTAACTGCATCTCGCTACGCATCTCCTACCATTTTCTCGGTTTCTCGGACTTTACCAAAGCAGACCCTCTTACTAATAATTTCCAAAGTATAATTCCCGAACCTTTTAACCTTTTAAAATAAGGAACGGGTACCAAAAATTGATTACACAAGGTCTTTTAGTGAGACACTAGTTATCAACTTGGTACATTGTGTTTGTATGCAACATTCAAATGGGTAAGATTAAAGTTTTATAAAATTGACATTTAGATATGAAACTTTGTGTGTTTGTGATTAAACCAGTACAAATATTAATTGTCATATAAAAAGTATTTGTATATAGTAACACCTTTTGCAAACAAAATAGTAAGACGACCATACAGAGTTTATAAAGAATAAATTGGAAATACATTCGGGGATTTGGTTCAGTTGTAGGGAATAACTACGAGACACTTTCCGTTAGGTGGGATAGTCTCTAAGATACTGTATTTACTAGACATCAATGGCAGCTGCTGAGGTTTCCACAAGCTGGGGTGAATTTTAATTTTAAAAGCAAAGATACATATTATTATTAAAAAAAACACTCACCTGAACCTAATGTGAAATTCTTAAAAGCACGTTAAAAGTTTAAAAAATCCCTTCTTGTAAATTTCTTTGAAACAATAATATAAGATAGACATCGAATCAGTAATTACATAACAACAAAATCACAGCCAAACACATTTAATTTTTAAAATGAAATTCTGCACGTCCATTTTTTATCGGAATAAATTTGTCGGCAAGTTTTTCTTCAAAATTATCAATTTCGTTAACCAAACTCCTGCTGGGGCATTGTAGCCAAAGCATTCAAGCGATCGTTAATCATGGTGTTTCGTAAAAAGCTTTTTACATGCTTTAATGTGGAAAAGCAACGTTCAGCTTGGGCGGTTGTCATGGGTGTTGTTACAATAATATTTGGAAGTTTAGGTGTTTCCATAAAAGTTTCTTCAAGATTATTTTTTAAGAAACATTTTAAAATATTCATAGCACCAGATATTTCTTTAACGTCGGATCTTGTGTATATAACTTCTAATTCGCTTTTTAGCCTCTTCTTAGAAAGCATGGGATGAAAAGAAACTACTCTGTCTAAAATATACACCGGAAAGTTTTAATAGAATTTTGAAAAGGAGCTATTGTTCAACAATGCAGCTGCTTCCAAATGCCCTCTAAAACAAATCGTTCTTTCCTTAGCAATTACACATCGCCTGTCTTCTTGATCAATCCTTTTTCCTTTTACCTTTACCTTTATAACATTTGAATCAACTTCCTCCTGAATATCATCTGTCCGGACTTTTATAAAGGAAATACTTTCTTCAAAAATATCTTCTGAATTTTAAAAGTGTCTCTATTTCTTGACAGTAAGTGATTATAAAGTATATCCACATGCGGCAAGATGTTAAAATCTTTTAACCAGAACCCGAACGCTGGATCCTCTAATGCCCGTCTCAAACGATAGGTTTCATGAGTTGTTGAGCCTTTTAGCCGTTTATTTTCAATTTCTTCAAACGCCCCAATAAAAACATCCGGATCTTCATAAACTAAAAGTGTATATTGTAGTTCCAACGTGTTGTAGCTACTTTTGGTAATCGTCTTTTCATAACCGCTTGTAATATATCACCACGATGTGAGGAATTTGAAAAAAAAACTGGAATAGCTGACAAGTTTTGGAAAAATACACGTACCTACTCTTGAATTCTGTGACGCTGCTTTTTGCATGAAATGGTTTAATTAATACGCATAGCAGTAGACAAAATATGCACAAGGGTATTTCTATTTAATTTTCGCTTGCACACCCCCGGTTTCACCGCTCATAACATTAGCACCATCATAAATTTGAGATATTAATTTTTGTAGAGTTTGTTATATCAAAGGATCGATTTCTTGCAAGATGAAATTTCTTAGCCCTTCTGCAGATTTATTCTTGATTTGGAAAGATCCCCAAAAATGTGCATACACTCTACCTGTATAAAGATATCTAAACATTCAGACCATTTGGCACTGATTTACCAGCATGCAATCCAAAATTTCATTTTGTATTGTCTCTGATGTTCCAGCAAAAACTATAGCACTTTTAAAATAGCTGGTGAATGCATTTGAATAATGTTTAGATATTTCGTGTTTTTGAAATGTATTTCCTGAAGTGATGCCAAATCCTTTATTCCCGTCCTCGTCCAATTTTTGTCAAATCCCGTTCCATCTATATAAAATACAAAAGACAACGAAAAGAAAATAATAAATTTATCACATCACACTTACATAACCAGTTGTTTTTTTGTAAATCTCTGCAGAAAAACCGTAGGTGTAGCACCTGTTCTGTACTTTTCTCCCCATTTTTTGTGTTAAATTTAAATTCGGCGTGGGTCAGCCTAATATTTTAATTTGAAGTATTTCTCCAATCGAAAGTCTTGGAAAGTCAACCTTAAGAAGGTTGTTTAGTAGTCACAAAGCTGCACTTTGGAATCGAAGACTTCGAGCGCGGGCTAATCTGTTCGGCCCACTAAATGAACGTTATAATCAATAATCATAATATACGTACGGTCAGGCGATGTTTGCCGAATTCAGAGAATCGTGGGGGCCGAATATATGCCACCTTCCGATTTAATAGCGCAAGGCGATTGGGAACTTTGCGGCAAAAATCGCGGAATGGATGACAATTTAAACGTTAAAATATATATAATATATAGAAAACAAACTTTCGCAGAGTTCGTTCATTGTAATTATTATTTAAATACAGAAAAGAAAAGATTAATTTTAATATTTTAATCAGGGAGGGGGCGCGCCCGTGCCCACTTATTTATAAGTTTACCCAAACACCGAGGATTACGTGTTTATGAAGAAACCTCAGCTAAAAATAAGCTCATGCCACTTGTAATATAACTTATAAGCGACGAGTCCCTTTCAATGGAAGGCTGTGTTTTGGAAAATATTGAATATCCTTAATTTAAAAAATATGTGGTTAGAAATTTACATACGAATATTTTGGTTCTAATCATTTACCAAGTATGTGAAGTATGATTCAAATGGAAAATAATTTTAAACAATATAACAACAAACTCAAAACTCGTAAGTTATTACAACAGTGCAAACATAGACGATGAAAAAACAGAGAATTTTAATCATATTTGGTGCTATAAGAGTGCTACATAAAAAACTATACTAAATCATGCTAAATGGGATACCTTACATATTATTTTTACGTTTTTCTGTTCTATATTAACTGAGAATTAAAATAATGGTTATAAGCGATTTTAATACTATAGTTTCTGCCTTATTTAAAAGCCTAGAAAAATATTTAAAGACATTTGTTGCTGTGTTCTGCTAATTAATGAAGATACGAAGTCCTTATTTTGTAGTTAAAAGTAAATATGTAGTCCTCTACAATTATTGCGCCTGTCTTGATTCTATAATATTCATATTTTTGTCACATTCAATACAAATTTTTCATTGTTTTATACATGCATTTTACGTCTATGTGGGAAAACTGATATGTGTACCCGCTTGCCTTAAAGTATGAAATAAATTTTTGAAAATGGTTAATGTTAAAAATTCATTGGCGTCTAACTGATTCAAATGGTTTGTACGCTTCTTCTTAATGCCATCGGTGTTGGACATGTGATGTGATCGAAGATTGTGACAAGAAGACATATTTATGAAAAATACAATAAACTACTATTGTACTTAGATATCCAAACCTTTTTCAGTAATTTGCACCTGAATGACGACTGTTTATATTGTATTTTTTCACAATTCAGGGCTGTAGCCTTTCTACAGATGACGGATCTGCTTGTACTTCAAATAAATTTTATTGCTTCGCGTCATTCCAAAAGTGACATTAGCGTTTCGACTGTGAATGAAATATCCTATACGTTCAGATTATCAAATAAAGAGGCTTTCTGGAAAACCCAATTGTCCTACTTGTGTCAGTTTTAAAGCTATTTGATTGGAAGGATTACCTAGCATTAAGCATTATGCTAGCGACTAGTGGAGTAATATCTCCAAAATTTTTAGTTTTCAAAGTTACCGAACGATTTTTACAAAGACGCAAGATTTCAGTTTTGCAGTTTTTCACTAATAGGATAAAATCTTAGGAAAGCTAAGTTTGAAATAGGCAGTGCCCTCTTGCCATTAAATCTTACTCGTAATGGACGCTAGCATTTGCACACTATAATATATTCATCAAGCACAAGACCGCTGGTCTATTTCATTAATTTGGGTCGCAATGGTTCCTCAGAGGGATGGTTCAGGTTTTCCTAGAATAGTAAAGTTTAATTGCAACTTGGTTACGATGCCTCTAGGACGAGTATCATTATCGACGAATTGAACTTGCACGAAGTGCTTCTGTCGAGAGTAATTCAGACTAGAGTAGCAATTCCAGAGATCATTAATCAATCGCAACATGCATGCATTATCGCACCCTGGCATGCTGGCAAACAGTGACAGGATAATGTAGTCGTCCTCTAATTTACATATGTAGATTTGGGCAGCCGCCGCAGGCCTGTTTGTTTTCAATTAACCGAGACACTGCCATCTATTTACTAGTAATTGTGCATTAGCAGCCATCGAGTATTTGGGTGATGGTTGCCGATGGCCCGGCCTCCGGAGGACGTTTTCTAAAAGTAAATACAAGCCTTAAGTCGTCAGATTGCACAAACAACGAATGAGTGGAATCAATTTAGGAAATGCCGTGTTTCACCATAATGTACAAGATTACCCACGAGATCAGACCGGGTTTGTATCCTTGGAGCAACCCATGTAGGCTTTGAGCAGGATATACATTGCAGGAAAGCCGAACCGCTTGTGCTTTACAGGGCTATACTAATTTAATAGCCGCATCAAACTCCAACGTAAGTAATCATGGTACGTGAGCTCTGAATTATATCAAACTAGGAGCTAGACTCATACATAGTTCTGCCAACAGGCAACTACAAAGTTATACATTAGTTTAAAATTCTCCGTTACACTTCAGCCCACATCTAATTAAAACAATTACTGTGGAAAATTGAATGCGAATCTTCATTTTATAACCAATTTTAGCACACCATTCCTAATACATAAGGCCCTAATTACAATTCTGTAGCTCAAATTGATCCTGTTATAAATTACTGCACTCTTTAGTGTGGTCCCGAATTAAATGGAAGTTTCCCTAAACTCATCTCGGCTTTACAAACTTCTAGATTATTAACAACGACTTGTCAGTCATTAACTATGTTGCAAGTACGATAATTATGAAGGCTCCAGTAATCTCTGATCTGAAATTTAATATGATCTAGATAGGCCATGAACATCCAAATAACACAATTTTTAAATACTGATAGTCTGAATTACACATCTTACACAAATGGCAAGAGGAACTTATCCGTGCAAGAGATAATACTAAACCGAATTGATTTATTTTATTGAAATTGTTATCTGTAATAAAAGCAGTGGGACCTAAACAAAAAGCCATATTAAACCTCGTTTTAGTACATAGTGATAAAAATATTAATTGATTTAGCTTAAAATATACAGCATTATTTTAGTTACTCTGATTGTTTTTTAGACGCAAAAATTCCCAAAGAGCTTTTTCACATAATTACAAATCATACATCACATTGACAGCCTTTCTGCCACGTGTTTTTCGTCAGAGAAACACGGGGGGACCTACAGTTTAACTTCGAATCCAAACGACAGACATTCGAGAGAAGGTTTTTAACATTAAGATCCACGGTTGCAAGCCGGATTGGGAAATTGTGTATGGTGGGTTGCAGACAAGATTTTTATAAATCTGCATAATAATGCTTAGGTTTTGAACCCAAGCCAGAATCGACATTTTACTCAGAAAGTGAGCGCCCTACGATCTGAGCTACCACCACACTCCAAATTACAAATATGTTAAATTAATTCATTATATGGCACTAAATTCCTACACTTGGTTTAGATAACAAATAGAATAATGTTGAGCTTTTAAGTAGCAACTAAAACAAAATGTTGAAGAAGGTGGTGTTACGGACGCAAACAAAAGACCCACGTTGCGGCGCCAATTTGTTACGGGCCAATCGAGCTTTTTCGACGATTCGTAACTAGCTTGATGGAAAAGGGCCTACAGCTTAGCCCAGAGGAGTAGGGGGAGTTCGTGAAAATCGCTTATGGGAGAAAATCTTTAGTAGTGTACAGGGCGAGTCAAAATACGTGGGCGCCACCTTCCAAATCCAGCTGATTGTAGGTCCTCGTGGAAGGCCGAGAAGCCAACAGCTTACGGGAACGGAACTTACCGTGATTGTGCCTCCTCCTATATATTTAAAGCTTGCAAAATTCTTACACCAACAAGTACAAAAAGCACAATAAGAGACAGTAAACTTTAAAACATATATAATGAAATGGTTAAAATATGACAATACAATAAAATAGCAAGTTGTAATGCAAAAGGTTTGAATTACAGAACTGTAATTCTTGAACGTTCAGGAAAAGGACTCGCCGCCACTGGTGCAACGGGATTTACGTTCTGCATTCAGCTACGAAACACCAGTGACGCTGAAGTTCACAAAAATAGAATATAATCTAGTAGTTTTATTATAAAACAACTTAACAACACATATGGCGACTGAAGGTCCTTTTTTCTTGTGATTACATGAAGTTAAATTTGAAGTCTGCAAGTTGACGCGAGCAAAAAAAAGGTTTCTTTGTCACAACACAAAACTGGGAGTTTTTACCTTGAACTTCCGGTGGATGGCTTAAAGCGAGGCAGGCACAATATGGCGGCGATTTCCAAAAAAAAAAAGGGGGGAGGAAGACAACGTTCTTCGGAGCAGCGTGGGAACGAGGTGTAGCTGGTACGTCCCTGTAGAAGGCCAAGTTGCTTCCAACTAGGTCAGTTAACGTGGAGACAGAAGCGAGACTTTTTCGAACGACGGAAACGAACCATATTCCAGCAAAATACTTGCACGATTTCTTTTTTTTTTCTTTCTCACATCACAAAGATTCGAACTGAATTCGACAGGAGCAATTAACTTTAATTGTCTAACACCAAAGCGAACATTCTGTTATTATTTATTTATCCGACTTTCAGTCGATTTAATTGTGCTCTACAGCAAACGGTAATTCGGTAAATTAACAGAAGCGCAAATAAGGGAAAAGAAAACTATATTCGAAGTTGCGTCCGTCGATCTTAAAGGTCTAGCTTCGACTTTCATTACGGCCCCCGTACGGGCGACCGGAGCCATCAGAGATGTAAAATTGACTGCCTTAAAAATGTAACGGGGATTTGCACTCTCCCAAAAGATATTGCACCATATTACGAAACGTTATGAAATATTCTAGAATAAGAGGACACGTGAGTTCTGGGAAGCGTTCGAGATCGAGCGCGGAAAAAAAACAAGAGTCTGCAGGTCTGACACAAAAGAACCTGTCCAGGTTTAAGGGAAGCGGCCTTCCATGACTCAATTTTCAAAACAAAACAAAATAGCGAAAATGGTAACCCAAAATAAGACTACAATTAAAATTACGTTATTAATTCTGACGAAGCGGCAAACAAATTAAGAAATCAATTCATATAAAGCGGCACATTTGAAAATAACATAACAGTGGCTGATAAGTATACAAGCGAAAATGTAATATTTTTCTGCCATTGCATTAATCGTAGCTAATTTCAGACGACTTTAAATCTGTTATATATATTTAATAACATATCAAATTGCGCTAAAAAGACACGCGCGGATTAAAGCGTATGATAACTCTGATGCTATTATTATGTTATTTTCATGAAATGATGCCCTCGTCGGAAAGATCTTATGGCAAAATTAAATCCCAACTGGTAATACAACCTCGCAATGGCAGACACCAACGTTTTCACTGTAATAATGATTAATAATCGTCACAGCGAGGTATATTTTCGAATTAAAAGTTCTAAGTATTTTAAAAATTTCATCTTGATGATGTATTTCACAAGGTCATATTGTCCATTGTACCAACGCCCTATCAATGCTTTTTCAAATTTAAATACATCATTATATTTAATATTTAATGAAAATCTGATCATCTGTTTCTCAGATGCATATACACATAAGTACACTAACACGTAGATGCACACCGCTTTCAAAAGAACTTTGAAATTCTCAACTTATCATTCTGTAAAACGCTCGGAACGGATTTTTACGTAATATCCGCTACCGTTAGGAGCAAAAGTAGGGAAGGAATTCCACAACTGTAAATATTATTAAACCCAAAACAAGGGGATTACTAAAGCATTACATTTTAAGAACTGTAACATCCATATTCGTTCTAAATGGAAAATTTCTGTATATTGTTGCCTATAAATTTGACTTCTCTCAAATGTTATAAAGGAGCAAAGTTTACTTTTTCAACGTAAATAGTTTTGTAACCATACATAAATACGAACTAGAAAATGCATTTACAGACAGAGAGGCATTTTCAATTTCCGTATTCTTCTGTGTACATATAGCCCTCAAACGAATATTTGCATTAAAAAACTAAAGTTACTTCTTCCCGACCTTTATGTCTATTTTCTGAGTTGAATGACATTGACAGAAATTTTCTAGGTAGTCCTTCTAGATTCCAAGCAGCGATAGTCAATCTTTCTATTTTCTATGGCCGCCATATTGGGGTTTCACACCATGTAGACAAAAATTAGCTTTTCAAATTGGTAATCAATATTACTTTTTTTGTTATAAAACCTATTTAAATTTGAAAATTTGTGTACATTTCATTCGTGATAAATCAGAAACGAATCAAAATGTCCACGATTTGGTTACGTACGTTCTCTAATTTAACCGACCTTGTCTCTCTTACCATTGCCGAGATACCAAGGGTGTGCATCGAAAAATTTGCCACCCTGTATAGGTAAACTTAACATGCGACGTTCTATAACATTTTAATAATGTTTATAGCAAACAATTTACTAAAAAATTTACAATTTTAAAACGGTGTGGTATTTATCCTATTTCAAATTGCATTATTCATTAATACGATTTGCTTCTATGTATTCCAATTTCTTGAGTTAGAGAACTCATTTGTACATTTCCTTACTACCAATTTAAAAAAGTATTCGTTTCAAGTAGAAATATTCATTGATTTTTATGAAAATGTAGAGAAGATCAAATTGCCCTTCTTAAATGTCTAACTGTAAATACGCATTTACGTATTTATTGGATAGATACCTTATATGGGAAAGCCTTTTCTCAAAAACTTTTATGAAAATATCCTTTACATTGATGGAGGCTAAGAACCCCTAGAGCAGCGCTTCGCAAACT
This sequence comes from Limonius californicus, assembly GCA_014611495.1. Taxonomy (NCBI): domain Eukaryota; kingdom Metazoa; phylum Arthropoda; class Insecta; order Coleoptera; family Elateridae; genus Limonius; species Limonius californicus. The sequence goes on from JABXWE010017249.1 coordinate 10,160, forward strand.
TTCATGGCCGAGGAGCCCTTGAGAATCTCTTATGCTTTCACGGAACATCTAAACTGCACTACATTTTTATACAGCGTTCTCAATTCAGCGAAGCTTGTTGTACATTATCAGCTTTACCGAGTTATTTATAAAGCGTAGGATAAAGGTCCAACTATAGAGCGCAGAAAGAAATATCATTTTTTCTAAACAATTTATTTTTTCTTGCGTCGGACATTATTGTCAGGGTGTTACATGTTTCTCCTCGTGATAAGTTTGAAGTTGAGCTGAAGTCTGATAGCTGAATACAAATAGAAGCTGAACACTGGCGGCGTTTTCAGCTACTTTTGGAAATTTGCCCATCAGCTCCATCCAAAAGTCATTGAGCGATAGGGATTTGTTACGGGTCGAATTCTCGCTACGGGAATTGTGGAACAGAAAGATCGCGCGTTGGCGCGCGAAGAATTTATCGGTACGGCAATATGCGTTTTTCTCGGACCCGCAAACAAAAAAAAAGATGGTAAAGACCAGCGGCTTGCTCAGAGGAGTAGGGGGGGTTCGCTGAAATCGCTTATAGGGAAAAATGCTTAGAGTTGTGTACAGGATGCGTCGAAATAAGTGGGCGCCACCTTTCAAATCCAGCTGGGAACAAGGTTCTTGTGAAAGGCCAAGAACCAACAACATACGGGAAGGGAACTTACCTTTAATTGTGCCTTCACCTGTATTCTTAAAGCTTGCAAAATCCTTACATAAATATTCAGAACACAGTAATAGAAGGCATGCGGAATTTAACACATATATAATGGCATTACTAAGACACGGTACAGAATGGAGACAACAAAGGACCCCTTTAATACAGTCGTAAAAAAAAAGAGAATTAAATCTCGAACGTTCGTTAGGAACTCTACGCCGCTGGAGCCTACGCTACATTTAAATAATTTCAATAACTGCGTAGTCCAGTTGCGCAAGTTTACAGAGATAAAGGTGTTAAAATTAGTGTCTATATATATAATTAGTACAAAACGAACAGTGGCTTCAGGTCACTGTTAATATTCTCTCTCTCTTTTTTTTTCTTTTATCAATGTAACAAAAAAACAAAAAAAAGGTCAATACGTTCGAATTTTGCAAGATACGCGTGCCAAGCCGAAAGTTACTTTCCACTAGTACAAAACTTGGTAGTTTTTTTTTTACCTTAAAGTTCCAAGGAGTCGGCACAGATAATGGTAATTTCCAGTTATATGGTCGTTAAACCAAAAGGGATCGGAGGACAGCGTCCTTCGGGCAAAGTTGAGACAAAATGTAGTAGTTACGCCCCTGTATAGGGCCGAGCTGCTTTCAACTGGGTCAGAGGACGCGGGAACAGAAGCGAAGCTTCTCCGGGGTGGATGGGAGCGAACTATATTCTAGCGAAATACTCGCACAAATTCCTTTCTTTCCTCTTCACTTCACATGGATCCGAACTTGTATTCGCCAGGAGCAATTATATCTTTAATTGTCCAACACCAAGGCGCACCTTTTCGCTATCGCTTAAATATTTATCCGACGAAGAGGTCGGTTTACTTCTGCTTTATAGCAAACAAAAAAAAAACGGTACCGTGAAAAATTCAGGATAGCGAGGCGCCGCAAAGGAAAAGGGACCGATATGCAACGATCCAACCGCCAGTCACGAGCGTCTGTCTGTTACTCTTTAAAAACACAATTTGTAATTACAGCTGCCGATGGATGGAAAATTCGGACAACCGGAGGCCACCAAGTTCTAAACGGCACTGAACCAAAAGCAATGGGAAGCTGCACTCAACTTGGTAGTTTTTACCTTAAAGTTCCAAGGAGTCGGCACAGATAATGGTAATTTCCAGTTATATGGTCGTTAAACCAAAAGGGATCGGAGGACAGCGTCCTTCGGGCAAAGTTGAGACAAAATGTAGTAGTTACGCCCCTGTATAGGGCCGAGCTGCTTTCAACTGGGTCAGAGGACGCGGGAACAGAAGCGAAGCTTCTCCGGGGTGGATGGGAGCGAACTATATTCTAGCGAAATACTCGCACAAATTCCTTTCTTTCCTTTTCACTTCACATGGATCCGAATTTGTATTCGCCAGGAGCAATTATATCTTTAATTGTCCAACACCAAGGCGCACCTTTTCGCTATCGCTTAAATATTTATCCGACGAAGAGGTCGGTTTACTTCTGCTTTACAGCAAACAAAAACGGTACGGTAAAAAAAATTCAGGATAGCGAGGCGCCGCAAAGGAAAAGGGACCGATATGCAACGATCCAACCGCCGGTCACGAGCGTCTGACTGTTACTCTTTAAAAACACAATTTGTAATTACAGCTGCCGATGGATGGAAAATTCGGACAACCGGAGGCCACCAAGTTCTAAACGGCACTGAACCAAAAGCAATGGGAAGCTGCACTCCCCTCCACAGTTTGCATGACATATGGGCACATTACGTTAGAAATACTAGAAGCTTCTCGAATGTTCCAGAAGAATACCGCGTGCAGGTGCACTGCTGCCAAGCAGCAAAACAAGCGAATTCCGAGAAATGCCTTTCTAGCGGCTCCGCTCGCGCGGCAAAAAGCACCGTACGAAGAGGAACCTTGAACACAACTGAGACTCCTTTGTTCAACAAATCATTCCAAGACTAAAAATACGAACAACACAACAATGCTTAATTCTTTAAAGACGCAATGAAATCAAAGTGTATCTAATATACAAACGGTAATTAAAATAACGTAACAAATTCTTACGAAGCGACAAATGAAATAAGAAATTTATTCATATACAGAAGGGAATTCGAAAATAACATAACACCTTCTGACATTCTTGTGTGAAAAGAACGTAGTTTAGTTCATATAGGTGCCAGGGCACACGGGAGTAGAGGGAAATGAAAAAGTAGATTCCCTTGCGAAAACCGGTGCATCCACCCCGTTCATAGGGCTAGAACCTGTATTCGGTATCCCCAAACAAAGCATCCGAACAGCAGTAAAAATGTGGACAATTATTTATTTATTTATTTATTTAAGAACAAAACAGGCACAGCCTAATTGCAATGTTCCCTTAAAGTGAAAGTATTTCAATATTTGACATTGGCTTATAATGCCTACATACCTAAAAGCTAACGTAGAGCAGTCAAGCGCCCAAGAATACCATGTCAGAAGTACTTAGAATTTCCATTAATGTTGTTTTGAAGTTTTTTTCCGTCATTGAGAATAAATCTAACTGATAATTAGCGTTAATTACATTAAATATTGAACATACTTTAATAATTGGAGACCTTTTCTAATGATTTAACTCTGGAATTAGGAATATGAAAAAGTATACGACTTCTAGAACGGTAAGCTGGTACATAAAAAGAAATTTGCGCTAATAATTCTGAACAATTAGTTTTCATATTTAATAATTTGTACAGAAACATGTAGCACAGCATAATTCGCCTCTGAGCTAACTTTACAATCTTAAATTCTTGTCTAACTCGTTGGTACGATTCAAAACTGGGATACCTGTTATATCTCTTGAAATATAAGTATTTCAGAAATAAATTCTGAACGGTTTCAATGCTTCTACTCTGCATACCACCACCAGGATCCCAGACTACGACACAGTATTCCAGTCTTGAACGCACCAAGGAGTTAAACAGAGTGATTATTGCGTGTATATTACGAAATTCCGTGCAACGTCTTTTTATAAATCCCAAGTTTCTCATACTATTACTTATAACATTGTCTATGTGCTTCTGAAAGTTTAGTTTTAGGTAAAAGTAACCCCCAAATTGCATACTGTATTAATTTCCTTGAGATTCTTATGATTGAGGCTGTAGGAGAATTTGAGTTCGTTGTTCTTAAGGTAAACGAAATTTTTTTACATTTTCCAGCATTGAAGTAAAGTTTATTATCATGAATCCAGTTCACAAGTACTTGTAGGTCATCTTGCAGTATCTTAGCATCATTCAGATTAGATTTAGTTTTAAAGATTTTCAGATCGTCTGCAAATAATAAACATTTACTGTGTTTAATTAAAACCAAAAGAGGCCCCAGGTTGCTACCTTGTGGCACCCCAGATGGCATTTTGTATTTGTCTGAACAATTCCTTTGGATGCTGACATACTGTAATCGATTTTGTAAATATGATGTGAAAAGTTGGATTAAGGGTTTTGATAAATTACACTTTAGAAGTTAACATGATATCTTGATTCAGTCGATCGAATCCCTTGGAGAAATCTGTAAAAATTACATCAACTTGAGAGGCAGCTTCAAAAGCATCACAAATATAATTTGAAAATATTACGAGATTTGTCTGAACAGATTTGAATTTAAGAAACCCATGCTGGTCAGGACAAATATTCGGTTATAACATGTTCATAGAGTTTGCTATACAAAATTTGTTAAAAAACCTTTGCCGGAGCATTTAGTACAGAACAGATATAGGACGATAATTTTCAATATCCTGCAAACTTCCTGACTTGTGAACTGGCGTCACTTTTGCTATCTTCCATATGCTGGGAAATGTATTTGTTTTTAGAGCCAAATTAAAAATTAGTGTAAGCGGATACGCTAAACTATCAGCACATGCCTTAATAATGTATGGGGGGGGTGTTATCTGGACCGGCGCATTTCTTTGGCTTTAATCGCTTTAGGGCTTTTAACACTTCATCTTCAGCCACATTATTTATTCTTAATATACCTAAATTTATTTCTGGCAAGCTTGAGTCGGGGTTAATTACATATTTTGATTCGCCACCGTACACAGATTCAAAAAAAGTAGCAAAACCTTTCGGCGCTGAAGCTTGATCAAAATTACTATTATTATATTTGTATTCACTAACAGATTTACAACTGGATTTAGCATTGTTTATAAAATTCCAGAAATTGTTCACATCTGTGATTAATCCATCCTGCACTTCATCTACATATGTGTTATAATCGCGCTCAATAATATTTTGTATAAGTGCTCGCAGTCTTTTAAATTCATGACAGTGGTAATTTAAATTACTTTTACGTACTCTATGATACTCTTTTATCCTCATCATTTCTTTTGCCTCCACCGAGAACCAAATGGGATATTTATTTTTATTACATTGACTCAGTTTAGGTACTGTTACGTCTAATGCTTCATAACAAAGTGTATAAAATTTATCTACGCATTTATTGGCATCATCAAAACTCTTAAGCACACTCCAATCCATGTCTCTAAGCAGTTCATATAACCTTAAAAAGTTAGCCTTTTTAAAGTTGTAAGGAGAAAGAATTAGATTGGGTATATTGTTTGTGGAACACTCCTTGAACTCAAATGATAGCACAAGTGCAGGATGAAAAACATCTGTTGGGACTAAGGGCTGTTCGTCATTTTCAATGTTTATATTAAAATTCGACAACACTAAATCCAACGTTATTCCATTGATATTAGGTATACTATTAAACGAATTAAGATTATTTACGTTTAAAAATTGTTGAAGTGATTTAGTGATTCCATTGCTATGTAAAAGATTGAATTGCGTTCCAGTAATCAAAGGTATATTAAAATCTCCCGCTATGATAACATTACTTTTATTGATTTCAGGAAAATTACTAACAATATCAAAGTATGTGGCGCGAGGCTCAATGTATATTACATTTATTGCGTATTTTTCACCGCGAATATTAAAAGATACCCCAAATACAATCAAAAACAAGATTTTCCAGATTGAGAAGTTTAGATTTATATTTTTCAAAACAGCTATTAAAACTCCACCGCCTCTGATTTTACCTGTTATTTCCGAGTTCCTATCACATTTGTACACGTCGTAATCATTACTGAATAGCTCAGAATTGAATATACTATGTTCAAGTCAGGTCTCTGATAAGGCTATCACATCGTATCCCGCCGCACACATGTTCCTGTAAAAACCTCCCGTTTTCGTTCGAAGTCCCCGTACATTTTGATAATATATTTGAAGAATTTTTGTTTTCATCTGACTAGGCAATCGTAAACGCTAACTGCTCGCAAATACCTGTAAAAAGGAAATAAATGAAATCCGGTAAACGAAATCGTTGCAAACAAATAAATTAACAATGACCCATTCGGTGTCCCACGCGTATTTATCAACATATGCATATGTATAGGTACTCATTTATCGGTTACTCGCTCGAGGTCTTGCATGGTTTTTACCG
>JABXWE010017250.1:0-10743 GCA_014611495.1 Limonius californicus
CAAAAAAGAACTTGATTACAGCAAGCCATGACTTTTTTTTCGTAGGTCGTAGATCAAAAATATCCTATCAACTGTCATGAATACGAACAAAAAAAAATCATGGCTTGCTGTAATCAAGTTCTTTTTTGATCTCTCTGTATAAGTGTTTAGGTTTTTCCCTGTGAGTTACGATTGCTTGCATAAGCGTGCATTAGGTGATTAGTTATTTACTATAGGATTTTTATCCGAGGCTTTCTTTCAAAATAATTTTTTACGTGGATTAGTCAATTTAGATTTTTATTTAGATCTTACAGGAAGGTGCATTTGGCGACATGGGGTAACTTATATTAACATAAGTGTGTTTAGGTTCTTCCTTGTGAGTTACAATTATTTAAGTAAGATGCATTGGGTGATTAGTTATTTACTATGGATTTTTATACGTGGATTTTTCAGAAGAATTTTTTTACGTGAATCAGTCAATTTGCATTTTTGGTTAGATCTTACATAGAGGTCCATTAGGCGACAAAGAGTAACAGATATCAACATAAATGTGTTTAGGTGAGGTGGTGTGATGGTAGCTCAGTTCGTAGAGCGCTCGCTTTCTGAGTAAAACGTTAATTCTGGCTTCGGTTCGAAAGCTAAGCATTACTATACAGATTTATAAAAATCTTGTGCTGCAACCCACCACACACAACTTCCCAATCCGGCTTGCAACCTTAAGATTTTAATGCTAAAAACCTTTTCTGGAATTTCTGTCGTTCGGATTCGGCGTTAAACTGTAGGTCTCCCGTGTTTCTGCCTTAGTGCCGAGGAGAACCACGTGACAGAGAAGAGGCCGATCCCCAGCAGTGGGACGAAAAGGCTGTCAAGCAAAATGTTTAGGTTTTTCCTTGCGAGTTACAATTACTTACATATGCATGCATTAGGAGACATGGGTTTTACCCAAATATTTTGTGGATATTTTTCCAAAGGATTTTTTACTTCGAAGTTACATATAAATACATAAGTGTGCTTAGGCGATTCGATATTTTACCTACGCAGTGTTTATTAAGGGATTGTTTACTTAGGAATTACACATATGCATTTAAATAAGAATGCATTTGGCGATTTGAATTTTTCCCGAGGATTGCTTATCCCAAGGTTGATACTGCGGGATGTTTTCTATGTAGACTTACACCTATTTATATAAACTGGGAATAAGCAATTTGAAATTTAATTCAAGAATTATATATACAAGCATGTTCCTTTAAGGTGTTTCCTTTGGATTTACATATATTTACACAAGTCTGCATGAAGCAATTAGTTTTTTTACTCCAGTATTTAAGGATTATTTTACATAGATTACTCTATTTGGATTTTGAGCTAGGATTTTTCTTAGGATTTATATAAAAGTTGCATTAGGCGACTTAGGTTTCTACCTAAATATTTGTACTTTGGAGATACATATTTCAACATAAGTGTGCTTAAACGGTTCGATATTTTACCTACTCAGTCTTTATTGAGGGATTGTTTACTTAGGAATTACACATACGCATTTAGATAAGAATGCATTAGGCGATTTGAATTTTGCCCGAGGATTGCTTATCCCAAGGTTGATGCTGCGGGATGTTTTCTATGTAGACTTGCACCTATTCATATAATCTGGGAATAAGCAATTTGGAATTTAATTCAAGAATTATTTATACAAGAATGTTTCTTCGAAGGTGTTTCCTTGGGATTTAGACATATTTCAACAAGTCTGCATGAAGCAATTAGTTTTTTTACTCCGGTATTTATTGTTTTACATAGATTACTCTATTTGGATTTCGAGCTAGGATTTTTCTTAGGATTTGCATAAAAGTTGCATTAGGCGACTTAGGTTTCTTCCTAAATATTTGTACTTTGTATTTTAACATAAGTGTGCTTAAGCGATTCGCTATTTTACCAAGCACTTTTTATCAAAGGATATCTTCTTCGCAGGAATTTTTACTTAAGAATTACAAACATTTACATAAGCGTGTTTTTGGCGATTTGGATTTTTACTCTAGGATTTTTTAGGACTTACATAACGGTGCATTAGATGATTTTGTATTCAGGATTTATCCAGGGGCTTTCTTACTTCGGTCTTATATACATTTACAACACCGTGCTTAAGCGATTTGAATTTTTATCTAAGTATTTTTTACTTAAGCCTTTTTTCTTCGGGTTTTTTCATGGGATATTTTCCAGGCTTTTCCAATGGTTTTTTTATCGGGTGCCGCTATTCATCTAAAGGATTTTATCCAACATTGAAAATTCGAAAAACGTTCTTAGTTTATAAAATTTAGAAACGACAGAAGTACGGTTATCCTGTTTATAAATCTGCAATTTAGTATGCGGAAGCCCATTTTGCGACACGAACGTCTCGTTTCCTGTCCAACCGCTTTGACTTACAAAACAATTTTTTGCATCACTAATTACATCTTACCCATAGACATCTAGATTAGCATCGACCTACCGTAAGAAATCCCAAAGCCCAGCTTATCCAAAAACACAAAACAAATCGAGGCTGTCGAGGAATAATAATTAAGTAAAAGGCAAAAAATCATAAGACGCAAAAGTTGGATATCAGGATCACCCTCTTGCACGTGTGTGCGTGTGTGTGACAAGAGTGCGAGGAGCCAGGTGCAGCTTTGGTGTGGGAAAGAGCACCGAGTTGAGGTTCCCAGGGTCCATCAGCACCTGCCACCCTGGTCTAGTAGGCCGTGACGTGGGCACATGGCGCGAACAGCATCTTTTAAGGATGCACTATTTGAGGAAGACCCGTTTTGAGCACGGAGGCCTAACGCGTGTAACGGACGCGACATGAACGGCCCGTGGGTGTGATTGTACAGGTCGGCCCTAAAGGGTTGCCAAAGCGACAAGTTGTTTTTGAAATATTTTCCTTTTTTTGCAGCAACAGACGTCCTTGGATGACTGGGAGTCAGATGCCATTTAAGAGAATTAATCTGCTGCGGAATGCTCTTGATTATTATAATTGTTTGCTCGAATAAATCTTGATTTCGAGACTTAATATGTTTTCAGGAATTTCAAATTACGTAGCAGATTTATGGGAATGCTTGCTGCCGTATAAGAAATATTATTGATATCTCATTTGAAGGTTCATTTAATCGCCGTGTTTTTGGTTCTGCGCTCTTGCAAAAACTGCAAATTAACGTGATTAAAATTCCATTAATTAATTAGTAGCTGGTGCTTATTTGCAGCTGATGAGCTTGCATATAAATTAATCAAAAAACTGGATTTACATTGATTTATCATTATGAGTATTGATGCTACTAATACATTAGCTACAATTTTTTTGTGGAATCATAGAAAAGTTCTACTAATTAATGCAAAGTTTCAAAAATTCAATCATTAATAAAATATCATAAAGTTTTTCGGAGCTTATATTTAATTTATGTCCAAATGTATTCGCAATGGATTCTTCACAATCTAATCCAACCACTTTGAACACTTTTTACATTAAAAAATATTTAAAGCGTTTAATAGCGTAATTTTGCACATCGGATTTTGTAATATCATTGTTTAGGTGGGTGCTGTGTTAAACACTCTAATTCTGTACAACACAATATTGACTTATTCTCATCACAATTTATTTACGAAGCATTATAATTGTATCATGAAATGGTAACCCAGCTTGTTTATGAGAGATAGTTAGAAGATTCTATACAGCCTGTTGAATTTTTATTTCAATTGATCAAGACAGTTACAGAGTGGTATCTAATTACATATTATTACCATTAATTTCATCGAAGCTACGACTCTTCTTAGCTTCGTAGGTCCTTGGGGGGCTTCCAGGACATCATCTTGATTAAATTATGATTGGTTTGTCATCAATCATCAATAACTATAATTAGGTTACTCATTGCCCATCAGATAAATTTAAAAAAATAAAATTGGGCTTCGGAGATTCCAATGCGGCATCAAACGAGAAACTGGAAACCTTAAAAAATACCTGTAAATGAACTGGACAAACTTTAAAAGTTGCCACCATAAAAATAATCATACAATATTATTAAAAATAAAATATAGAACATGTAAACTAAGAAATATTTGATAATGAAAATATATAAGGTATATGCCTATATAATTACCTATAAGAAAATGTTACATTACAATAAAAATAAAAGATATAAAAAATCTTACGGGATATTTATATATTACTACAAAAAAAAACTTTATCATGTATACATGTATATTATTTTAACTGAAATATGGACCTTTAATATAGAAAATACAAACAAAAATTGTATATTATTTCACTGGATCCTTTGTTGGTCACAATGATCATAAATGGAAAGATAACATTTTTCTTCATAGCCTCATGCCAATTTGGCTGGAAATTTGCCACAAATACGAACATATTATAACCTAATTATTTTCCTACGTAAATTTACAACTACAGAGCATTTCGTTTTTAATATGTTTTCCGAATAAATTATTTAACTTTAATAGGAATAACATTAAACCCTATAATGTCTGCTGGGCAGAATGATATCTCTAGTTAAAATTGTAAACTCTACTGTCATTGATAGCACTTTCGTACATCTGATTAAGCAATATCTCGCAAAAGGCGGTTTCCATTAAAATAAATATAAATTAATCTTAACACATAAGAATGCTTTTGAAAACAGTAGGCAAAGGCAACTAAAGAAACAGCTTATATTCTACGGCCTGAAATTGTTTCCCTTTGAGAAAAAGTTTCACTTTAGGAAAAAAGGCTGCTGGTGACGAGTCATGTGAATAAGGGAGGGTGATTGCTCTCAACAATACCGTTTTTCATGAGTAATAACTTCATAGTCAGTGCAGAATAAGTAGGTGCATCGTTATGCAACAAGAATGAACTACCTTTCTTTCGAAATTGCGGCCACATTCGCGAAATACGCTGCAATTCTTTAACGTAGCACTATTTAAGGTTTGTACATGGTGTTTTTAAATTACTGAAGAAAAGGCGGGAACATTTAAAATGAAAGTTAGTAATTTACTGCTTTTAGGTTTCCCACTAGGGGTCTGTCACTAGAAATCTGACATTTTTGTTCATAGCCGTTCGTGAGCGAATTTATTTTTTCCCTTGTTTTCTTGCGTTTAACGTTGGATACTGCTAGCTTTTTCCATAAAATCAGTTCTTTTCAGAACCTAATAGCTATCATTATTCTTACAGGTAAGTTATTGAAAACAAAACATTGCGGCATATTTTATAGGTTAATTTTGTATTTACAGTAGAACATTTTAGTCTATTATTTATTGGAATGGCGTTTAATCAGAGACAAGGCGCACTTCTTCTAATGGCACATTTTTGAAGTGGTTCTTTAACCGAAAATGGTCCCTGGGTGTACTCTGTTCACTCAACGCTTTGAAGAAAAACATTGCATCTGTAAGAGGAAAAGTTCTGAAAGGCCCAGCATTTTAACTGACGAAGTTGTTTCCGATATAAATCCTTAAATTGGCAGCTCAAGCAGGTTTGTTTTACATTATAAACGTCTTATGTTGATACTAAGAAATTTGTTTAGTTTTAGGAGTGTCAGTGCATGCGTAGCGAGTTTCCGTTGTACAGCACCTTCACGAAACTGATTATGGGCGCAGAATAGACTATTGTCAATGTTTTAATAATACTTTAAATGATAATTTGCTGAATTTGACTTTCTATACCCACGAAACATGATTTCATTTGTGTAGTGGCTATGTAAATAGCCAGAATTATCGAACATGGGCTACAGAAAATCCGCATACTTTTGTAGAAACTGACTTACATCCTATTAAAACTGGTGTGTGGGTGGCCATGTCAAGATAACGAATAATAGGACCAATATTTTTCTATGAAACAATCAATGCTGAGGACTATCGATGACTTATTTTAGACCCTTTACTAAATTTACTTCATCACGATAAGCTAGCTGCAACTGGGTTATTTCCAGCAAGATGGAGCCACAGCATATACAGCAAGAATCACTTTGCATTATTTGGAAGAATTTTACGGTGATCGCCTGATAAGTCAAGGAAGATGGCCAATACGTTCCCCTGATCTGACACCACTAGATTTTTATTTATTTTGTAGCTTAAAAGATAAGGTTTTCAGAAACAGATCAGCTGATTTAGATGAATTAAAACAAGCAATTAGAATTGAAATCGAAAACATTACACCAAACGAGCTACGAAATGTTTTTGGCAATATGAAGCGAATAGTGAATCTATGTCTTGAAATTAATTCATCATTTCCAACATTTATTATAAGACGCTAATAAATTGTTTAGCTGTTAAGTTATATTAATTGTTGTAAATTAAATTAGCAAACTTTTCCTAACTTTTGTTGAACAAAATGTTTTACAAATAATAATTGTTGTACTTTGTATTCTTTTCTTGTTTATAAAATTATTATAAGATGGGTAAATGGGCCTTTCTGTTTTTTATTTTCATATCGATAATTATTCGAATAGTGTTTGCAATTTATCCGTGTACGCCACTGGAGACTCTAGTTCTGATGTAGGATGTAGTGAGTGGGGATGAGTATAATAAGTTGCCTACATCACAATCCTCAGTCATTTACAAACACCCTGTACTTCAGGCACTACTCTTGATGGATCTCACTTTGTTTATCGAAAAATTAAATCAGTGTTATTTTGAATCTGGGTTTTTGCAAACGAAGCTTCTTAGGTCTTAATGATGATTTTCTAACCCGCTGCTTGCTTCGATGTTTCATCTAAGAATCGTATTCAAACATCTATGATTCATCACCAGTTTCAATGCGATTAAGAAAATTTGAGTTGTGGCAACAAGTTTGATGAAAACCACTCGGGAGGTCTTGGATTATAACCCCCGGGCCGTCTGTCCTGACTCAAGCTTTTCTTGGCTTTTCCGTGTCATACAGGTAAATGCTGGGACTGTATCGTCCACGAAATTCTATTATCTAATTTTCCTGGTCTTTTCGCCCAGACTGGCTAAAGAGAGTCTTACCCCTATAGCGGCCCGGTCCGTTGTAGCGAAGGAACATTATTTTTAATTCTATGTAGTGTCATACAGAATTCTGTGTGCAAAGCTTTGTACAGAACTCTAAAATCTGTAGAATTTTGTTCAGAATCTGCGTGTCGATACGCAAACGAGCATACACGGTTTGCAGAATTAGGTACACAACTCTGTGTCATGTCATCCTAGCGTAAGAATGCGCGGGGTGAACATTGCACAAATTTTCCTCTTTCCCAAATCTTCATGCCTAGCCGTCTCCTTGTTGATTTGCTACTCATCTGCCATCATATTTCGAGAGCTCAACCGATAGCCGGTTCTAGTGTCATCCTAAACATTGTTATGTTCATTTGGAATTTGCCGCTTTATATGAATTAATTCCGTAATCTGATTGCCGCTCAATAAGAATTTATAACTTTTTTAAAATTGCCGTTTGTATGTTAACAGTTTTGGTTACTTTGCGTCTTTTTAAAATTAAGTTATGTTGACAGTTCCTTTTGTGTAGAAATTGCCGATTCCTGTTTTTCTCGCGCGTGACCTTAAGCGCTTCCGAGAACTCACGTGTCCCTTATTCTAGAACTTTTACATAACATGTCGAAATATGGTGAAATTTTTTTTTGTGGGGGAAGTGGAGATTCCCGTTGCGAAAGTTAGTCAGCCTTAGACTCTCGCTGATTTCCGGTCGCTGGATCCCATCCACGGGGACCGTAATTACGTTAAGTGCTGCAGCGGCGGTTCTTGGGTTTTTTTTTCGAGGGGCTTCCGTTGTGTGAATTTCGTCTCGCTACAAACAGAACATCGACTACTGTCGGATAAAGAAAAAAAAAACAATGGATTCAATCCCGATAAAGGCAATTCTTTGTGAATTGGCCGATCGGCGTTCAGCTGATTAATTTCGAAGCCCAGCGCCTGTCCCTTTGCTGCTACTGTCGTTCAACGTATTTTCCTGCATCTGGAAATCGCCCTTACATTGTACCTATCTCGTTCTAATCCATTCGTCGGAAGTTAAAGGTAAAAACAGACTAGTTTTTTGTGTGTGGTGAAAAGAAACTTACGGGCGACTTGCAAAATTTGACCTAATTAAACTATGTTTTGTTGGAACAAAAAGCGACCTTCAGTCGCAGATTGTTTTTATTTGCACTAATATTTGTAAAAAGTAATTTCGTTTATATTGTATGATGCCTGTAACCCCGACGCCTTTGGCCACGCAGCTATTTGAATAAAGTAAATAGCGTGCGCCCAAAGGCGGCGAGCTTCGTTTTCCGAATGTTCGAGTATTTGTTGTAAAACTATATTTTGTAGTCATTTTCTGTATCGCCATTTCATTATATGTGTTTTAAAATTGACTGCCTCTTTTATTACTGTGTACTCTGTATTTGTTTGCGTACGAATTTTGCAAGCTTAAATATATAGGAGGAGGCACAATAAAGGTGAGCTCCGTTCCCGTAAGCTGTTGGCTTCTCGGCCTTCCACGAGGACCTACTCCTCTGAGCTAAGCTGTAGGCCTTTTTGCATCTATCTGGTTACGGGTCGTCGGAAAAGCTCGATTGGCCCGTAACAACATCATCAATTCCACCTTTGAACTGCTTAAAGTATTTGAACACGCTAGTTCAACTTAAGATGGTATCACCATACATCCTTCTTAAAATTTCAGGTTTCTGTTGAAGTTTTCGCTAATTTACAGTAAAATGTAGTTTTCACTCGTTGCTCCCTGACGATTGACAGAAGCACGATGTATGTGCTGCGCACTAACAACTATTTGATCTTTGCTTGATCACCCTCATTTGATAAAGCTAGGAACTATTATGCGGTTTTACTTGTGGTTTAATACACGTCATTTTATGTACAGAGTTGCAACGTTAGAAGTGAGGTGTTTCAGTGGTGTAGCTTGTGCAGTGTTTGTTTACATTTATATATATATATTGCTATGATATATTTATATTATTATTATGAACTATACTTATACTATGATAATCTTACTAAATAACCCTGATATGATGTGATTCTTGGCTTTGTAATGCCTTATGTACGAGTATATGTTAAAGGATACTATTTTGATGATTGGAAGCTTGATTTTTCCTGAAATTGTTTGTAATTAGTTTCATTATCATGTAAAGAAGGCTATTTGAGAAGTTATGATGATTAAATATGGCAAATGTATACCTAATAAGAGTAAAAGGTAGTTTACGATCTTTGGATGATACTACGATGTGGTTTGTTAGTGTCCTAAGTGAAGTTCCGGTGAATATTCCTTCTGAATGATGATAGTGACGCCTATTTGCGAAGTAGGCGACATTTTGGTTGTTTTGTGCAGGTATGGGAGCTCTAGAAGATACAATTTTGGTATTATTATTGTTTTATATTTTTGTAAATATGTGTGCATCAAGTTTAATTTGAAATGCAAGATGTTACTATTGTTTTCATTAGTTTATCTGTTGTATGAGGACAGTATTGAAGCTATTTTGTTTATTTGAATATTGTTATTTATTTGTAAATTATGGAAATTGGAGGGATATATTATTTGTGAGGTTATAATTGAATTTTGGTTATCTATATTGTTGTTGGTAATTGTAAAGGTTGTATTTGTGTGTAGTTAATTGTATTGAAGGGTTTTGTAGCTGTTTTTTTAGTAATTTTATATTTGATCTGATGTATTTTGGATAATTTTGGATATTTATCCACATGTAAATTTTTTGTCCTGAATTTTAAAGTATTTGGTTTCAAAAGAATTCTAAATTTTCAAAGATAATAGATATGAATTTTGTTTGTTAAAATTTTAAGTATTAATCTTGTAATGTGTAAGTTTAAAATGTTGTAAATCATATGTTTATAATTATGATTAACAGGGGCTATTTGATTGGTCCGTTTTAAGTTGAGGTGTGCGTGAAGGTACCAAATTTGGTCAATTTTGAATTTTAGTTGGTTATTAGCACCCAAAGAAGATGCACGTATTTTCGGTTATTCTAAAAATTTAAAATATTAAATCATTAAGGTTGAAATTTGAAAAATGTGGGTGTGGCTACAATTTTGTTTACATGACTATTTGTGAGGTTAATTTTATTTCCAAAGATGTTTATATAATTTCAAAATTAAAGGATATAAAGTTTTTAATTATTAAAATATAAAACTAACCTTGAATTGGAAGTTCAATTTGTGTTATTTATCCAACATTCCTGAAAACCTAAAGAATATAAAATTAAAAGTGAATTCATGACTTCATTATAAAGAAAAGTGAACTTACCTGTAATAAGTTATGAGATTATACTGAAAGATTAAAGTATAATTTTGGAAAATTCTGAACACTTCACAAAAGTTTAAGTTCTCTATCAACGATTCTGGAAGCCGTTACGAGCAGCAGTGATCGAGATATAGTTCGGATCAGACACAACAAGGTCAAATTCATGCATCAGTTGCAGTTATAAGAAATTCAAATGTACACTGTGCGACAGCATTTTGGATTGCAGATAAGTCTCTACTTAAGTTTTATATGTATGTGTTTTACTTATCATTATAATTTTATAACTATCTGTAGCGAGGTCACGAAATGTTATCCTGAGATATTTATGGTTTCTATATGCTGAGATATTAAGAAATTGATTTATTTTAATTTGTGTTATTGGCGTAACCAACGCATATAATTTAATTTTGAGCTAGCCGAGGTGAATAAAAATTCATTTATTTATTTATTAACATATTCATAGCATTTATTTTGTCACCATTAACGTGGGGTTATTTGTTTATTTATATTTATAGACAAGTTACATAGCAATATATATATATATATATATA
>JABXWE010017264.1:0-27942 GCA_014611495.1 Limonius californicus
AACCTTCCTCTCATAGAACCTAAACTATTAACATGAATTATAAATCTTAGTTCCTTATATTAACATTGACATATGTAAATTCACAACGTTCAAATGACAATATTTAAATTATTCAGTTTTCAGAGCCCCAACATTACTTTGGACACATCAATCCAGCATCAAGATGAAAAAAGAAGCCACATAACTGTTCGCTCACGAATTTTCACTTTAAAATACCATTTTAATACAACACAGTGTAAATCTTAGAAACCACGAAAGCTCAGAATATACCTTTTTATGTTTTAAGGTTTAAATTTATAAATTAGGATAACAATTACCTCCAACGGAGCATTATTTAGTTTACAATAAGCTAATTACTCTTAGTTTTAATCAGAATCTGGAGTATTAACAGAAAAACAGTATCCTTTCAACATGGTTGAAACATAACGTAGGCAAATAGATTATTTAGGGTAAATAACACAGCAATACATATACATATATGATCAAAACACTGCTAAAGTTATTAATATTTAAGCACGCTGTAGCATCTTCAAAAAGTTTTTCAAGGCATTCGTTTATTAGAATTTTCAAATCATTTTAAGGTCTTTTACGCAATCATGTACAGTTTATTTATTACTCTTAGGATAATTTCACATATTAGAAACTAACACGCTCTGTTTCGAGTTTTATCTTTAGATTACCTAAAATTGCTTTCTAATCTAGATAAAAAATATGTACAAGTACTTGAAGTTTAAAGCCTAAAACTGCAACGAGTAGTGTAAGAATTTTCCATTTATCTAATGGGGCCCTGTCAGTTAAAGTCGAGCGTGGGTGTCACTTGTCAATCCCAGTGCCAGCTTCGATGTGTCTTCTTATTTCACAGCCGCCTCTGAGATTCAATTAGGCCCGTAATTGGAATCAATCGTTCGAAGTAAATGGACGGAAGAGAGACATTTTTTCATTACATTTGTTTAGTCTTTTGATTAAAACTATATTGTGACGGACTACCACCGTTCGAAAACAAAATTATTCCTAACCTCAAGCTTAATTCGCTCATTGGGACCCAATACGAGTACAGGGATAAAAGGTCGGGTAAAAACGTCCAACAGAAAACGCAAATACGCAGGGTCGATTCTGTCATTTTAATAGAAAGAAGCGCAAGGGTCCTACTAATCAAGTAGTGGGAAATTAAGTTGGTAAAAACAGATTCGTTAATTTTCTCGAATCTTGCTCTCTGCTAGCAGGAGCAGGAAGTGCCTGAATGGCAAGTTGTAATCAACTGTTTTGGAAATCCAACGAGGAAATAGACAACGAGGCGTAAGTCTGCTTTAGAGTTGATTCTTAAAGTAGGAGCAAAAAGCAACGTCACAATTTTTGCTATATACAGTCGATTCCGCTTAATTAGGAGACATTGGGTCTGGAACATTTTGGCCCAATTTAGCGGCTGTCCCAAATATGCGAAGTTCCACGCAAAATTAAAAATGAATGTTTTTCTTAGACAAGTAACTTCCTGAAAAAAATATAAATAACTGAAAAATAATATGCATCGAGCCAGACGTCATCTGCGAGCGGCGGGGTAGCTTCATGTAACTGTTACTGAATATACGTTACCTCCAAGATGCTCCACCACGCCTGACGATGTCTACGTGTGAATACCCGGCGTCGCTCCGACAGCAAACATATGCAATATCTAATGGACAAGATTTAAAAAAACACGTTTTAAGTGCTGTTATTCACTGCATTTCGTAAAGAATACATTTTAAACTGTTTTGTTCTTGTTATTTTAAAGTTTTGCCAATGTATTACATATATTTTGATTTTAAATTTATTAAACGGACGGGTGTCGGAAATAAACGATGTAAATTGCTGTTATTCCCTTTATTTGGTTACAGTTCACGATTTGAACTCTTAGTGTGCCGATAATTTTCGTACAGTTCTGCACTATTTTTATAGATAATAGAATTTTTAAGATTGCGAAATACTAGCATGAGAAATTTATTTAACAACTATTATATATTATCTATGAAATTTAAGGTTCTCGTGGTTGGTATCTAATGCAGTTACATCATTGGGCTGAATTATTACGCTTTGATAATGCTACCTACAACGGTTAGCGAAACGTCAGCGTCAATCAATCCTACGACGACGCCGTCTAAGCCCGAAGAGATACATTTGTTAAAAAATAATAATTTTCAATTAAATTATAACTTTTGCATAAATACTTTATTTAGAAGAAACCAAATATGGATAATTAATTACACTTCAACACAATTCTGTATCAACAAGTTGCCAAAATAAAAAAAGTCTTCTTCTTCTTCGAGTTCTTTAGCTCGTACGAGACGTAGCGATATTCTCGCTTATGCCTGCATTGGGCGTTTTAACGTACCACAGACCTAGAGGACGCACAGCTTAACGTGGGTTCCAAACCATCAAAGAACAATACATCACTCATTTGCCATCTCCATGCCAGGGACAACTGGCGTTAAAATTCGTTGTTCCAATATTAGTAACTCTAACGCATTTGTTTTTAATTTCTATCGAGCGCAAATATTAAAATAGAATAATTTACTAACTTATTAATTAATCAATTTTTTATTTAAATTTAATTTGAAGACTAGCTGAACCCGTGGAATGCATGCTACGCTATATTTGATAGTCCCTTTAAAAACAATTTAATAAGCTGCGTGGAGGTGTAATATATACTGGTGTGATATTATACTGGAGGGTGGGGGGGGCTTAAAATGCTATTTGGGCAAAAGTGTGATCTAAAAGTTAAAGTTAAAAGATTTATAGTGTAAATTAGTAATAATTTTAAAAATGGGATGACGGCTTGACAGTTTTCTCATCTCTGTCATAATTTTTGTAATTTCATTGGTTGTGAAGTAAAAGTAAGCTTTTAAATTCGATTAAATAATTCAATTATTTATTTCACTTTTCAATCGCCGTCGGGGCAAGACGTGTTTTTGTGTCGTCAAAATAATATCTTTCCCCGCCGGTCAACGAGTACTAAATTTAAAAATTAGAGATTACTTGAAATGTGAGTTTTAATCATCGATAATGGAAATGGATAAGTACTGCATGTCGGGAAGAGACAGCAGTGCACGGTAAGCAGAACCACCCTGACGGAGATGAGTGCGGTCTGTGTACTGGAGGAGTAGCAGTCCAGGGGCCTTTTTGCGTGCCTAACTTCTGTGTAAAGGTTGGTGCAGATAAAACATGAACTAATTTCGGTGACAGTAAAGCATAGTGAGGGTAGTAAAAATTTGCACGTGTTAATTTTATTTTTGAACGTTTTAACTTTTTAACGAGTCCAGGCCACGAGCTTCTAGTTTCCGGAGATGACAGTTTTGTGTTCGGGCTAGTTGGCGTTAGTTTTAAACCATGAGTTTTAGTTACATAGCAATACATGTAAAAATATAATCAGTGTTAGTATAAATCGATTTTTCGTAATGTTGTGCTTTAAAGATATTGTTCTGCTGGTTGTTTAGAAAGCTAAAATTGTACAGATTCTGGAAACTGCATTTCAAATTGGAATTCTTACGAATGATAATTTTAAAATAATTTGTGTAAAAGAGCTATGAAAAGTAATTTATTGATAAATTTTATTCGTAGTGGTTTGATGCCTTATTTTAAAGATAAAATATTTATGATGATTGCATATAACATGGTTTTCACGAACACGAAAAACAACAGGAATTAGAATAATACAAAGTTTTATGTGTTTCAAATGCTAATTTTAACATCACGCTTTTGAATTGAGTTTAACAAATTACTAGTAAAGTCAAAAGTCTTAAAACTGACTAATCTGGCTTGCCACTAAAAAAATAACCAACAGAAGAATGAAAAACAGAAAATGTATTGCAATCCATCTTACATAAGCACAGTGCGACTACAGCGAGATCCCGAATATAACGAGTGTTCAGGGCTTCAATGTTTGGATTTGCATTGTTTACTGTATTGTGTTTGCCGCGTTTAGCGATTTTTCGGCCCGGAAAACCTAAGCAAAATTATTTTTAGCGTATCTGGGTTGTATCATGTAGGAAATATTCTTTTTTTGTGTATTGGCCAATAGCTGGTTAATTTCCTACAATGAGCAAGTTCTGTGAGACTTCTTTGCACATATTGCGGGCAAGAGCCTAGCCTAATCCGCCGAACAAAGGCAGAAGTTCCACTACATGGTTTACGACTGTCAAAAATATTCATATGACAACTGGGACCGACGGTTTTACGTGCCCCCGAAAGTACGAACGGTTGCATGTACCACTATATTAGTCCATCCGAGTACTGATCAGCATTACGAATACCGTATGATCAGCTATACTTCCGACAGAAACATTTGTTAAGGATTAATAATTCAAATGAAGCAAGTTTTTTCACCTTTTTGGATTGGATGTTTCACTTTTCGCCAGTATTTATGTGTTCCATGCTCAGCCACAATAGGCTTTTACCATTTCATTTATAACCCTTAAATTCATTTTTCTGGTATAGCTTCATGAATAATGTTATTTAATTGACGAATTACATAATTTTTAAATAATTTTATGAAAAGATATCAAGCAGAAGAAACAATAAACCATCTAACTTCAAAGTTTGAATATGGAAATATATTTCAGTAAATAGTAATAATGCTATTTAAATTTTGGTATTGCAAGTTATTCAAGTATATTGTGTTTAACGCATTCAACGAGCAAATATAACTCAGTACAGTTTTCACTAAATGAAAGACGCTTTACAACATAGGCGTGAAATAGCGTGCATCCAACTGGTTTTGATCTTAGATTATCAAACCATCCGTTGTGGAAGAAACATCATCCATGAAAATTTCCAGAAAATATAAAAATTAGTGAGCAACTACGTATATTTATATAGTGTATTATGCGGCTCACTTATTTGTTAATAAAATTATAATAGTTAGTCAAAACATTACCGGTAATGAATAACATTATAGAACTTCCTTACAATTAATAAGCGTCAGTTTCCATGATCTCATTGATACGCTGGGATTTAATGAAGTAGGAAAATCAGCCAGAGAAGGCTTGATAATAAACAGTCTACAAACGAATAACACATAAACAGCTAATTAATGGAAAATTATTTGACTAAACAATAATAACAATCAGGAAATTTTAAAATCCGTCAGAATTAGATTTGTTCCATTCTATTATGTATGTTAAAACTACATTTTTGGGCAATTTAAGAAATAAGAAATACCAATCAGCACAGTTAATTATTCAAGGAAAAATAGAAGCTAAAAGAGGAAAGGAGAGAGGGAAAACATCCCGGCTAAAGAACTTAAGACGGGAATGAATGTTGAGCAAATATTTAGAACTGTAGAAGGCATATGCTTACCAACGTAATCGCCAACCTCTTATTCACAGAAAAGGAACGTTAAGAAAAAGACACAAATGTCACAACAAACAAGAAAAGCACAAATCTAAACAAAAATCAACAACTGCTAACATGTATACAAAAATAAAGTTATGTGCGTGCGAGTAATTCGTTGGTCAGCATAAGGTCCCGATGCAATTCCATGGCTTGCATAAACGTGTTGATTTAGCAAATCTAATCTATTCCTTCAAATATCCTTTAAAACAATGTTAGAATCTGATGAAAGAAAATGGACCATACAAAAAAAGTGCGATCACTTAACTGAAGAAATCGATAATTATTTTAAAAAACATTGCAGTAAATATTAAAAACATACTTAAAAATAGTCACACCTTTATACAAAATCTGTAGCAACAATATGAAAGGTCCCAAAATTGCACAATATTTGGCATTGCAACTTCCTTAAGATTAGCGGTTCACCATTTATTGTGGCTGATATAGAACCAAATGACTTAGACATTTGAAAAGGGTAACATATTTAGTACAACGATGACGAACAGATTGAATGCCTTTAGAAAAAAAGTCTTTCTGCTGTACTGCAGCATTGGCGATAACAGCAATAGAAGCATAAATCCTATGAGCGGGAGCGTTGCCTTGGTGGAACAGAACGCCGCGTTTCAATTTTCCGCCCTTTTGTTGCTTTATAGCCTCACAAACTTTTTGTATGAGTTTCCTGTTATTATATCACCACATGGTAAATAATCAACAAGAAGAACTTCCTCAGAATCCCGAAACACTGATGCCCTTATCTTTTCGGCCGATGATATTACACCGAACGTTCGTTGGGGGGGGGGACACGATGCCGCCATTCCATAATCTACCGTTTAGACTCTGGATCAAAGTGATGAATGTAGGTTTCATGTACAGTTTTTTTTCTTTTCCCTTGGGTCCGTCTACCTTTGATTTCGGAGACACTTCAGTCTATAAGGCTTATTGGGTTCAGTCTGATAGTGACTCACACCCAATACTCACGGGGTGTGTATTAAAGTTTTCCGGTTCCCTGTCTGGTTGCCCGAATATGCTTTGTCTGATGGAATATGGAATGCGATTTCTGGTAGTTCACTGCGGAGTCTGCATGTGGGGTCTCTATCAAATTTCTTGATCCTCCTGAGGTGTTCCTTGGCAGTCTCGTGTCCTGTTAGTAAGCCCGTAAGGATTTTTAGTTATATCCTGCTAACCATAAGCAGTTCTGTGGCTCTGTTTGTGCTAAGTCCTTTAACAAATGCCTTGATATGGTCCTGGACTTTGTCTGTTAGTCCAGCAAACTTTGCGTTGGTTGCAAATCCATTCGCTGATAAAGCTACGTATTGAATTCCTTGATACTCCCAATCCACATTCAGGACTATATTAGGGACCTGTTGACTCCTGCCTTGCGAGTTTATCAGCTTTTTCGTTACCCTCGATTCCGCAGTGGCCTGCAACTCAGAGCAGTCTCACAATGTTCTGCCCTGCCAGGTTGTTGAGTTCATCGTAGTATTCCCACACCTGGCTGTCCGACAGAATATAGATATGCCTGTCTGGGTAGGCCCTCCTATTGTTTTCTCGCGCACATTGTAGTATCACGTATATCTCCGTTTAAGAAACGGAGACGGACCTGCCAAGTGGAAAGCTGAGACTTTGCCTTGGCTTTACTCAATATACTCCTGCTCAGGTACCTGTCTCGGTTTTTGAGCCGTACCAGATTAAGCTTCGACGAGGAAAGTGCTGTCCACGCCCACCCCACTCTATTCTATTCTGAATTACTACCTCGAAGAGTGTAGCTGTTAGGTGTTTTGACTTTATATGGTCCGTTCTTATGTCAGACATGGGACCTCCAATGCTGTCGATTAGCCACGCGTGTTCTGTCCCTGCATGTAGATTGTACTGTGAACTCTGCAATTCATACCGTCCCAATCTAACCTCCCCACTAATCACCAAGTAAAGGGAGGAGGTGAAGTAGAGGAGGGAATCCAATAAATGCAGCGGTGGACGTTGTTATCTTTGCCCCCGTAATGCCTAGATAGGCAAGTCTTTGAATGGCCGTTTTCTGCTTGACCTTGGGCCACCACACCAAGACTACTTATGTTATTGCTCGTGTAACTACTCTGGTGTATAGCCAGTACATAATGCTCGGTCTAAGACCTCATGCTCTGCTATAAGTGCGTCTAACTACCGCGAGGATAATTTCCGTTTTTCTGGTTACTTTCTCTATGTGCTTTTTCTAGGTAAGCCTGGAATCTAAGATTACTTACTTCTTCCGACAGATTGGTTTGTTGCCCGCCTAGGTGGAGAGGACCCTCTTGATTCTTCCTTCTCGTAAATGGTAGTATGGTGATTTTTAGAAGACTGACATTTAAGCCTTCCCCTTGCGTCCACCTGCTTACTACGTTAGGGGCTATTTGTATACGTTCCCTGACTGTATCATTCTACTAGAATCACCAGGTCATTCGCGTATCCTAGGGTTGAGAAGCCTTTGTTGCTGAGCTTCACTAACCGTCCGGCCGTGACAAGTTTCATCAGCCGAAGGTAGAGGGCATCCCATTGCGGGAATTCTCCTGACAACCAGCGTCCCATTAAGCAGCGACTTGTAGACCACCCTACCCTGCCTCAGCTATAGTTACAAATCTTTCCAAAATTCCATTCAAAACCGTATCCATTAATCTCAAATTGCTTTCAGTGGTGACAAACCTGGCACGCTTCTGATCAGGTGACAACGTTTTTGGAATCCATCGTGGGCAGACTTTTCTAAACCCAATTCTTCCTGGAAAATTTTTTCAACGCTTCCAGCGGAAAAGCCACATGTCTTAGCAATGTATTTAACCGTAATTATCCGATCATTCAGTATCATGTCATGGGCCAAATCAATATTTTCTTGAGTGACAACAGTTTTAGGTGGTCCAGCACCATGTGTATGTTGATACGACTTCCTTCCTAATTTGAAATCCCAGTACCAATTTTTAATTACTTGATATGACCGGGTAGAATCACTCAAATCTCCGGACATGTCATTATAAATTTCCTGCAGTAAACGACCTTTCCTAAAAAGGTATTTTATCGCAGCCCTTTTTATGAATTTTTCCATCACTAAATCACTAGCACCACCGTAATATTAAATGTATAACTTTTATAAACAACCTGCATTGGGCATGTATTAATGTCAATAATAACGTTACTAGGAATAAAATTATTCACATGCCGTTCAATGCCTTCTATGCTAGGCACAATAATTGATGTACCATCCTCGTAGTATGTATAGTATTATTACAAAATTTATTTTGACAACTGACATTTTTATTCGTTTATAAACAATCATTGTAATATTATTCACTATTACTAGTGCTGAAAAGTTGTAATCTCTTGTAACCACATAAGTAATTAAATTGATGGTAAATACATTAATAACTATACTGTTTACCATATATTTGTTTCAATATACTAAATTACATTTCACATAAACGCATGCCGAATATTAGCATCAGTTGCAGTAAATCCCTTAAGCCCTAGCCTAGTAAATGCGAACTCCTACTTTACGGACTATTTATATTATTATTCCAAAGGGATTGTGGTTAATAGTTAAAGCAAAAGCTAAGGTAAAATTTCCAACTTAAGTGAAGCTAACATTGTTTAGAGTAAACAATCAGTGTCTCTATGTTATTCACAAACAATATCTCGAGTGTGTGGTTGAGTGTGAATAATATTTGAATTTTCTCTAACAGGATGCTTTCCGATCTCGTGTGTTAAGTCAAGCTTATGGAAACCCTGTATATAAGTGGGTGGTTTGAGAAAGAGCGCACAGGAATAGACTAGAGTCAATGAATATTCAATAGCTCTAACACAAGAGTCGCAAACGAGCATCGGAATGCGGTTTTGAGTAACTCCCTTTGCTTCCTGAGGGGTATTGCAAAAACTATCCGCACAAACTTGCACGTAACTGCGGATTATCTGTAAGTTATAAACAAAAAGCGTGTTCGTCTAATGTGGTGCAGTTAATGCCGTCCTCCTTTGAAAGCGAAACCCGAATGCAGAGCAAGTTGGGGTAAGGGCGAGCATCAAAACTAATTTTCAAAAACTTGTAGACGGAATGGATTCAATATTTGCTTTTTCAATTAATTAGTATTTGTTGTTTGCGAATTTGAATTCCAATTTGTATGGAATAATTGATTTGATTATTATTCCTATTGTATTTCAATATTATTCTGAAGA
This sequence comes from Limonius californicus, assembly GCA_014611495.1. Taxonomy (NCBI): domain Eukaryota; kingdom Metazoa; phylum Arthropoda; class Insecta; order Coleoptera; family Elateridae; genus Limonius; species Limonius californicus. The sequence continues at coordinate 9,550 of JABXWE010017264.1, forward strand.
TTATTTCGGCCTCTATTTTCATTTCATTAAAACTTCAAGTGCGGATGGAATTCCTGTTGTAGAATTGCCGATTCTTATTCCTAAAAATGTAGAAGTTAGTTAGTAAATGTTAATTCGTGTAATTAGAATCTGCTCAATACTTGTAGTTATAGGTACGTAATAGTATCAGTTGATGTTCTATTGCACAGAAATACTTAAAAAAATACTTATATCCACTAGCAATGCGGCTTTGATTAGTTTTATGTATTTACCTGTGTAGCATATAAATAGATAAGAGCTGACGTATTTTTTCAAATGCTGTAATAAGTTAAAAACTTTGTTCTGAACTTTAAATACTCCGTGTTTTAAAAGGACAGTTAGGGCTGAAATTCCTCTCTCGTGGCAGTACTCGGAGATTATTTCTTAAGGGTAAGGTTCTACAACCCATGAAGGAGTCTGGCCTGCAAATCGGAAGGTCACAGCACTCATACCCGGTTGTTACGTGCCATATGGTGATGTGGTGAGCATTGCGCAGTAGGCAACCGCATTATTACCTCTTGTTCATTAGAACTCAGGTACCTAATCATTTAAAGCCGTCCGCAAGGCATCGAGTAGGGAATTGAATGAAATCCCGATCTTCCGCACCGGAGCCCAGTGCTTTAACTACTGGAGTACGTTGGCGCACAAGCTATTTTACTTAAAAAAAAACTATAACGCAAATTTAGAAAACTATTGACGCGTTAGTTTATTGTCACACCTCTACAAACTGTTGTCAAAGATAATGACTAACCCATTGACATCAAGGTTGGATTTTCATCAAACAGCAGAGAAAGAAGACTGTCAAAGAAATTACAGGACCGCATATCACCTACAAACGCTTTGTTCCTTCACTGAAAAATCTACACAATACAAATTCCTGGTTTATATAGCCTTTACTGATTTCCACAAAGCATTTGCTTCTATCGAAACCCAGTCAATTTTGACAACAGTAAAACAGGAAATGAAGCTCTCATCGACTCAAGATATTCCATTCTTTTTATACAAATACTTATCACAATTCGAGTAAAAATCAACAACGACTTGAAATCAGATGAAGTTCAAACTAGCAGAGGCGTTTGCCAGGGAGATACCATCCGGCTGAAATTATTCAGCCTCGTATTAGAATACATATTTCAAAATTTCCCATTGGAAAGAAAATTTCTGAACTTCGATGGAACCCATATGAATGAAGTTGTCCTAATAAGAGGTGATCCAGAAGAACTAAACCAAATTCTAACTACCGCGACAAATAAGCCTAAATTGAGCGGCTTTGCGGAAACAAAACCATATAATGATCTCCAGGTTTTATAAATTTTTGGGCATAAAGGGAGATCCTTTATGCCCAAAAATTTATAAAACCTGTAGGCTTCCTGTTGCGACATATGGCGTAGAGACGCTAAGAAAGAATCAGAAAAAACATGATTAAATTTTAAACTTCCATTAGAGCTATGGAAAGAGCTATATGTTGGGGGTGTACCATCGGGATCAAATAAGACATGAAAAAATAGACAAGAAAGGAAAGTGACAGATATATTCCCAAAAATATAAAAAATAAAAAGGCCTTGGGTTTGACATGTAGCTCGTCAGAATTTCCGTGGAAGCAATGGAGAGAGCTATATGTTGGGGGTGTACCTTCGGGATCAAATAAGACATGAAAAAATCGGACAAAAAAGGAAAGTGACAGATATATCCTCAAAAATATTATAAATAAAATGGCGTTGGGTTTGACGTGTAGCTCGTCAGAATTTCCATGGGGGCTATGGAAAGAGCTATATGTTGGGGGTGTATGTTCGGGATCAAATAAGACATGAAAAAATCGGACAAGAAAGGAAAGTGACAGATATATCCTCAAAAATATTAAAAATAAAAAGGCGTTGGGTTTGACATGTAGCTCGCCAGAATTTCCGTGGGAGCTATGGAAAGAGCTATATCTTGGGGGTGTACCGTCGGGATCAAATAAGACATGAAAAAATCGGACAAGAAAGGAAAGTGACAGATATATCCTCAAAAATATTAAAAATAAAAAGGCGTTGGGTTTGACATTTAGCTCGTCAGAATTTCCATGGGAGCTATGGAAAGAGCTATATGTTGGGGGTGTATATTCGGGCTCAAATGAAACATGAAGCACTCGGATCAAAAAGGAAAGTGACAGATATATCCTCAAAAATATTGAAAATGAGATGGTGTTGGGTTTGACGTGTAGCTCGTCAGAATTACCATGGGAGCTATGGAAAGAGCTGGGAGTTGTGGGTGTATATTCGGGCTCAAATGAAACATGATGCACTCGGATCAAAAAGGAAAGTGACAGATACATCTGAAAAATATGAAAAATAAAATGGTGTTGTGTTTGACATGTAGCTCGTCAGAATTTCCATGGAAGCTATGGAGAGAGCTATATGTTGGGGGTATACCTTCGTGATCAAATATGACATGAAAAAATCGGACAAGAAAGGAAACTGACAGATATATCCTCAAAAATATTATAAATAAAATGGCGTTGGGTTTGGCGTGTGGCTCGTAAGAATTTCCATGGTGGCTATGGAAAGAGCTATATGTTTGGGGTGTACGTTCGGGATCAAATAACACATGAAAAAATCGGACAAGAAAGGAAAGTGACAGATATATCCTCGAAAATATTAAAAACAAAGGGGCATTGGGTTTGACATGTAGCTCGTCAGAATTTCCATGGAAGCTATGGAAAGAGCTATATGTTGGGAGTGTACCATCGGGATCAAATAAGACATGAAAAAATAGAGAAGAAAGGAAAGCGACAGATATATCCTCAAAAATATTAGAAATAGAAAGGCGTTGGGTTTGACATGTAGCTCGTCAGAATTTCCATAGGAGCTATGGAAGAGCTATATGTTGGATGTGTACCTTCGGGAGCAAATAAGACATGAAAAAAATCGGACAAGAAGTGAAAGTGACAGATATATCCTCAAAAATATTATAAATAAAATGGCGTTGGGTTTGACGTGTAGCTCGTCAGAGTTTCCATGGGAGCTATGGAAAGAGCTATATGCTGGAGGTGTACATTCGGGCTCAAATGAAACATGAAGCACTCGGTTCAAAAAGGAAAGTGACAGATACATCTGAAAAATATTAAAAATGAAATGGTGTTGGGTTTGACATGTAGCTCGTCAGAATTTCTATGAGAGCTATGGAAAGAGCTATATGTTGGGGTATACCTTTGGTATCATATGCGACATGAAGAACTCGGACAAAAAAGGAAAGTGGCGGATATATCTATAGAAGTATTAAGAATGAAATGGCGTCTGGTTTGACATGTAGCTCGTCAAGATCCAAATCGGTGGCACATAAAAATTAATTCACGGAAACCAACATTAACTAAGAAGAAGCGCAAGAGGGTCAGATATGGAAACAACTAGAAGAGATCTATGCCAAACAATGGATAATTTGAAGTTGAAGAGGGATTATGATAATAGAACGCCAGGGCCAATAAAAATCTAGGTCAATTTATTCAATTTTCAACTATTTTCCTATCTCCCATTTTATATACTTTGTACATATAATATTGTCTATCAAATTTCAGGTGCATCTTGGATTTAGCTTCAAATATCGCCCTTGTTGTTTTCATTTTTTGCTAACCACCTTTACTATGTGACATAAATTATACTCTTGTCTCTTTAGAAAAATGTATTTAAGCACATAAAAGCATTTACAGCGGAACTGATAGTTTAAAATTTAGGACGCACGTCGAATCGAACTACAAGCCGAATGCTGTCGGTTGCCAGTTTAGTCTTATCTTTATTCCTTGCGGTCCATATATTAACCAATATGTAGGACAGGATGCAAAGCATGAGAAAACTAAAAAACGCGTATTATTAACAGGTCAGGCCCTACATACGTCATTTTACCCGTCCTAATAATTCGTTTAAATTACTTGAAGCAGAATTATAACTGCTCTTTCTAATAGTTTGTTTCGAAACATAACGAAACAAATATCTATATATAGCTCTTATACAGAAGTATGAAACATACCAAATAAAAATGAAAATAAAATGAATATTTTTTGGTAGAAATGCTGATACTCGTCAGTTTTCTTTTTTAAAAATACACATTTTCCGACATTCATTTGGTTTTAAGTGATGACGACGTCATTATTTTTTTAAATGTAACCCCATTTTTTTTCTCCTTATTTTGATACATTTCCTCATCAGCAAAATGGTAATATAAAAACAAATTGATGACCCACATAACAATTTTGAGAAAAATTCAGATAAAGTGCGAACATTCTAAATTAATTTATAATGGAAATAAAATCATTATGACAAAATTACCTGACGGAAGTGTTCAAATTGCCCACCATTAATCGGTTGGCACTGACCAGCATGTGTATAAACACTTTGTATTACGGACTCAATAATTTCCGGGCTGATACTGATACACAGCCAAATGGTTATACGATATTAAGTAAAACATGTTATTTGCTTAATGAGGAAACTCAAAATAATTCAAAACCGCTAGTTAACATTGAAATAGCAATTTAGTTCTTCTTTTGGAAGTATTGTTAAAAATCATACTTTTGGTGAAAGAACAATTTGACAACAATGCAGGTGCATGGGTACTGCAATAAAAATTTCGAAAATATGTTGTTTGCATCTAGATACGTGTGCCAAGTAAATCAATTTTGAATTGACATTACGAATTCTGCATTAAATTCGCGTTTAATTCGTCTTATTGAGTTCACTTGTGTCTTGACCATCATTATGGCGTATGCTATAAACGAGTACGTGGATATGATTTGGATTCTTGCGGAATGTGAGGAACTGCAATGAGACTGCTAGGGTTTACGCTCAGCGTTTTCCTAATAAAAGACATCCAAGCCACGTAGTAATTCGAGCTGCAAATCACAGATTTCGAGAAATTGGAAATACCCTTTCTCTTCAAAATTGGGATAGAGATCGACCAAGAACTGTTAGAAAAAATAACTTAGAAGAGGAGGTTCTTGATCTGGTAACTGAAGAGCCAAGTATTAGTGTGCGTGCTGTTTCTAGAGTTGTTGGTGCATCAAAAAGCACTGTTCACAAGATCATAAAAGATGATGGCCTGTATCCCTACCATAAAGTCAGGGTGCAACATTCATTAGAGGAAGATTATGGAAATCGCTTTACCTTCTGCAACTGGTTGTTACAACAACATAGGAGAAACCCAAGATTTGTACATAATGTTTTATGGACATATGAAGCCATTTTTACATGAAATGACTCTTTTAACTTCCACACAATCAACATATTTGGGTCCATGAAAATCCCCACGCCATGTATGAAGGGAATTATGAAGTTAGGTTTTCGGTCAATGTATGAGCAGGAATCGTAGATAACAAATTGGTAGGTCCTTTTGTACTACCTCAGCGATTGAATGCTAACAATTACTTGAAATTTCTAAACGAAGAACTCCGAATATTGTTGGAAGATATCCCTTTATTGGTTCGCCGCAATATGTGGATGCAGTTAGACGGGGTGCCATCCCATTATGCGGCTAGAACGAGAAACTGGTTTAGGGAATTTTATAGAAAATGGATCGGCCGCGGAAGTACAGTGGTCTGGCCTCTAAGAAGCCCAGATTTAACACCACTGGATTTCTTCTTCTTTATTTATTCTTTTGTGGTTGCATTTTTTTAAATGATGAATCCTAAGTATTTAAATTTATTAGTCTCTTGTGTTGTCATTTGAAAAACATGGTGTGACGCCAATAGAAAATGACGAAGAGCTAGTACTTCATATTCGTGAAGCAGCAGCAACCGTTAATGACGCAATGCTCCAGCGTGTCCAACAAGCCATCGTTGCAAGGGCAATCAAATGCAGTGGCAAGTTGGTGGCAGAAATTTTGAACATGTTCTGTGAAATAAGTTATTTTTTACAAAGCACTATATCCGAATTTTTCTGTAAACATTTCAACTGTTAGCCTATTGATTTTAGTTTTTTCTAAGTAGCTTCATCAATGTTGCCAAGTTTCCGATTCTTTAACTGGCTCTTATGAGGAAACTAAACGCCATGGGAAGTCCCTGTTTGCAATTTTGGGGTCTATATCGGTTTAGAAAAAGTTTACCTGAAGCTTTCAAGGTAATTTAGGGACACCCTGTATAATCAGATTACGAATGAAAATTAAAAAGTATTATTCAGAATGTTTGACGCACTGTGTTAGCTCATTCAGAAACAACAAACTCTTTTTCATTACCTCTTCGATGATGCTTTTATTCCAAATCTAAAGCTCACAAGAAAAAATTACTATGAAGCGGCACCTTCAATCACTTTCGAGCACACTGTACAATATTTTATTGCTATGAAATGTATTTTCTGTCGACGTTAAACTGCTTTCGAAATTTGAGTCTACCTTTAAAACGGAAACGTAAGGCAATAAATCCAGTGATTAACAATAACAGCCTGAGGGACTAATTTATAGAGCACCTGTCAGGTAATTAACAGCCTATAATTAACCCTGCCCTTACCTAGAGCTATTGATTTTGCCAATATAACCCATATCTCTATACACACTTTTAGTTCCTTATATTAGCACCCTCGGGGTGCGTTCTCATACTCAAATATTAATTTTTGTAAATGCCAAATCGTTGAAATACCCGCAAAACATTATTACGTATGAAATTCGTCTTATTTAAGGGGAAAATATTTCAAAACAAATACGATTTCATATAATCCCATTGTTTTTCTAATACTGCGAAGCGGTTTGATATGCGAGAAAAGGATAACAATAAGCAACTATCTGGACCTCACAACAATCAAGTAATATTGAATGAAAGGGTACAACAATTGGTTGTATTTTAAAATAAATATATAACTACGTCCGGTATAGCCATGAATTGTTCAATTTTAGATTTGTATTGTATTCAACTCCCACTCGCGTGTAAAAAATAAATTGTGTATTCTTATTCTTTTCCTGTATATTTACCACGCAACTACTTCTAGAAACTAATTATTCGATCCTTAGACCAGCTCTATCGGTGAAAATATCAATTTTGAACAATTTGCGATGATTAAAGAACGGTATCATATTATTGTTGTTTATTCTACATAATCACTTTTGTTTGTCCATTTTCAGGAGAATTTAACAAATATTTATTTAATGCAGAAACTGATTTCTACAACATAATTAAATAATATCATGTACAATTCACCTGATCTTACGTAGAAGGTATTTAAACGAATATTAGACAGCTAGTTCATGGAAATATTTTGCTGAAAATTATCCTGTGATAATAGAAGCTGAACGTTTTTACTTCAACAATTAAAGTTTTTGATCATGTATATCATACTTTGATATTATAAATAGGATACCCTGCATATTTTCTATCATTCTTGAGTTTCAACAATATAACACACATTTTATTATACATTCTGAAATAGTACTTTGTGCAAGAACTCAAACAGGCAGCAGAAGAATCAGACCTGAAGATGAATCTTGCTAAAACTAAAATCATGAGTCAACACAACATACAAATTACAATACATGACCATACGTTAGGAAACGTCACGAAATACATATACCTAGGACAAGTCATCAAATTAGGAAAAGAAAACCAAGGCGCTGAGAAGAATATCCCTAACACATTTGCATTTGGCAAATTGTCGTATATCTTAAGAAACCCTATTTCCTATTAATCTTAAACGGAAAGTGTATGATATTTGTAATCTGCCAGTGGCTACATATGGTATGGAGACAATCTGGACCTTACAGCACGGAACGCAGATAGACTGAGAGTTACGCAGAGTCATGGAACGTGCCATGCTTGGGATATCATTGAGAGATAAGATCCACAATCAAGAGATTCGAAGAAGAACAAACATAACTGACATCATGGAACGCATAGCAGGCCTCAAATGGAAGTGGGCCGGACACATTGCGAGACAAACCGATGAAAGATGGAGAAGAAAGACACTATTATGGCGCTCACGTGAAACTAAGAGGTCGATCTCAGAAGCGATGGGTAGATGACATCCGGAAGATAGCGGGAAGGAACTGGACACAGAAAGCCAGTGACCGACAGAGATGGAGAGAGCTGGATAAGGCCTACATCCAGGAGTGGATGGCGGAAGGATCCACAACTGACGCAATCTTCATTTTGCGGCAACTAATAGAAAAGTCTATAGAGTTTAACAAGCCTATGTTCATTTGCTTTGTAGATCTAAAACAAGCATTTGACAGAGTACGATTAAGCGATGTAACCACCCTGCTAGAACAAAAGAACATAAATAAGAAGTACATAAATATAATCAGAGAACTGAATAGTGCTAACAAAACCAGAATAAAAACTGACCACGGTCTAACACAAGAAATTAATGTACAAGCAGGTATAAGACAAGGTGATAATCTAAGACCATGCCTCTTTAACATTATGATGGACCAAATCATCAAAAACGTAAATGAAGTAAACGCAGGATACACAATGGGTGACCGATACATAAAAAATTTGTGCTATGCTGACGATGCCACTCTTATGGCAGAGAATGAGGATGACCTACAGCTACTACTACTACTCCACAGATTCAAAATAACAGCTGGAAAATATAATATGCTAATATCCTGTAAAATAACACAATCTATGGTAATATCTAAAAACCCAATAAGATGTAAGCTCGTAATTGACGACCACATTATCCAACAGATAATGAGTTTTAACTACCTGGGAGTGGACATATCAAGTGATAGATACTTAATGGATGAGGTAAGAAACCAGGCGAATGAAGCAGCAAGAATTGCAGGTTACCTAAGAGATATTATATGGCGAAGCAAATACATGAGCACAAAGAGTAAGATACGAATATATAAAACTTGCATCAGACCAGTGCTTACCTATGCTGCAGATACCAGAGCTGAAACAATTCGAACAAAAAGAACATTGAGAACAAATGAAATGAAGACATTGAGAACAAATGAAATGAAGACATTGATAACTATCAAAGGTGTGACGCTGAGAGACCGAATACGTAACAACACGATACTAAATGAATTAGAAGTACAGGATGTCGTAAGATAGACAAGAAAACACCGTCGATATTGGAGAGAACACGTGGATAGGATGAGCCCTGAACGATTAGCGAAATGGGCTAAATCACAAAAACCTAATACGAAACGTCCAGCAGGAATACCACCAAAGCGATGGTGTGAAAGCTGGACATCGGAATCTCAAGAAGGAAGGTGATAATAGAACCAACAGGACAAAGTCCTATTATAAGTGGAAGAAGAAGAAGAAGAAGAGATGTCGTTCTTATGCCTTGTAAGTTTTAAGGCATTCATCCACATTTGCAAACATTTTTAGGTTTTTTTGCTTTAAATTTTTGCTAGAGAATTCCAATTTTCTACAAAAAGCATTAACTTTATCACTCGTATCCAACTTATGTGTGTTTACTGCTTGGAGTTCAAGATTCAAGGTATTTAATTTCTCGAATACGTTGCAAAAATTTCCCACATGATAAGCATCTTGCCTCGTAATAGAATAGTAACACTGAATGTACTGCACCCATGTCTTTACAAAGAAAAGATTTTTGATTTTAGGGGTCTCATTTTTATATAGTTTACTGCAATTACAACCGTCGTTAGCACAATATTCAGACCAGGACTCATTTCTTTGGAAACCGGAGATTATCTGTGGATCACACAATGTGTCCAGACACACCGTGGAGATTTCCGTTTCACAAGTGCTTGTATACTTTGGAATCTTCCAGAAATTATACGAGCATCATTCATATTCCTACGCAATTGTTCCAATCTATGTTTGCTTCGTTTACAAAATCATTTAAGATAGCAAATAATGCAAGTGTTGTTGCTTTGAGTTCTATTAGTTTGCAGAAAAGTAGTTCTTCTACTGCTGACGTACCATCAAAAAATCGAACATAGGCAATTAAATGAGCATCTTTACTGCTATCCGTTGCCTCATCAAGCTGAATTGCAAACAATTTGTTGCGCAACTTCCCGAAAAGCTGATGCTGAACATTTTCAGCTATATCACCAATTCGACGGGCAACAGTATCATTTGATAGAGCTATGGACTGCAATTGTTTGACAAAATTATCTCCAAACAGAGTTTCTACAATCTCAATTGCAGCTGGCAGAATCAGCTCTACACCAGTGGTGTGAGGCTTTTAACATCTGGCTATTTTATATGAAACTTTGTAAGGGGCATGTAAAGGTTTTTCATCATCATCATCATCATCAGGGTGTAGGCCTTGTAGACCTGTTCCGTCTTCATGTAAATTGGTCTGCCCATCTTCTTCTGGGCCTGCCTCTGCTTCGTCTTCCTTCGGGTCTGTATTCGTATAAGGACCTAGGGATTCGCTGGTTATTCATTCTAAGGACATGGTCAAGCCAATTTTGTCTATATTCGTCTATTATTTGTAGGATACTGGTCATTTCAAGTTCTGCTAATATGTCTTCATTTCTTTTAAAGTCCTCCCACGTGTATCCAGCGGTGGGTCTCAAAAACCTCATTTCTGCAGCTTGAATCCTTGAAGGTTTTTCATTCACATATAAAGTTTTTTTCTTAATTTTTGCTTTTCATATAATCTTAACTTTAATTCGAAGAATTGTCGGGGTTTGTTAACGTAGTCACTATGAAACGTTTCCAAATGTCGTTTAACTTTATTGGGTTTCATGCTGTCTGCTGCCAAAATTCTTGAGCAAATGACACACAGGGGCCTTTCTTCTTCATTTACTTCAGTGCTGGTAAACCCAAAATTTAAGTATTCTTGAGAATATTTTTTTGATTTTATCTTCGGAACTACGGTCGCATGTGCACTTGTTGATGCATCACTATTGCCTAATGCTCGCTTGCGCCCACTTAAACATTTATCCATGATTCTGTATAAATCTACTGCCACTCGAATTGCAGTTAACACACAAATTACAACATACACATTCACGATAGAAGCATGGACTCGACTGAGACTGGCTGGAATTGAACGAGGTGCAGCATTTATACACGCTTGCGTCGCGGTCGAGTAGACGCTCCAGAATGTTCGAGACAAACCAGATCTTCTCGCGAAGCCGCGAGAATGTTCGATATGGTGGACGTAAGACAGAAAGCAATAGAGAGGCATCGATTCTGGTTTTATCCTGGCAGCGAATCGGTGTTGCCAAATATCAATAAATTTACATATTCGTGGTAATGTTTAAGGTTTTATTTAAGGTCGTAGTGTAGCTTTAGCGTCAAAATACAATTAAATAGAAACTAATATTACAATTACAGCACGGTATCAGTACAAATTATTGTATGAGAGAGGGCGTGGCGATGAGAATTGTAATTGAAAATTGAGTCGCAAATACTAAAAGGTTGTGAAACGCTGCGCCACGTGAATTAGCCTGTGTTACTAACACCGTATGTACGAAAAATAAGTAAATTAGAACAGGCTGTGGTTGCTACTCCACAGTTGGCACTTATAATGTCAAATAAGCGTTACGCTTATGGCCATCTGCTAGACGTCAAACACAACGCAGCATCAAATACCGTATATAAATTGTTAATGATAATTTAATGAAAATTATATCAAGTTCAATTTTTTGAGCACGGAAAATTCGTCTTACACGGACCCAGGTCAATAGATTCTACTTTAAAATATAGTAATCCCAACGAAAAAAGAAATAATCTTGTTATGGCGACTTCAATTACAATATGGACTGTTCGTATACCTATCGGTAGGTACAGCAGTAGTGAACCTAAATCATCATGACTGAAAACAAACAAATATATATTTGGATTATATACAGATTCTAAACTGACCGGCAAAAAAGCCGGCCACCCTGAAATATGATATAAACTTCCCTTTAACCGACTGCTTTATAACGAAATAGGGAGGTAAACTAATTTTTCTTCATTATTATTGCTTATTCTGTTCCAAATTTCTCAAATTTTAATTTTAACAGATTTTCTTCTCAACAACATTAACATGTTTCCATAAATTACATACGTAGCAATAGACTGTAATTATTTATTTATGATAAAATTTAAGTAGGCCGATGTGGTGCTGTTTCTGGAATTGAGTTTGACAGATAATAAAAGTTTTCATCCGACAACAATGCCGTTAACTATTGCGGAAGTAGCTCAAATTGTTGCTTTGATTCAGGATGGTCACAGTCAGCGCTATGTGTCGCGTACGTTGGGAATACCTGGTACTACCATTCAGGATGCCTGGAATCGGTTTGTGGAGACTGGTAGATTCGTGACGCGAGCAGGATCAGGAAGAAAAAGAGCGACAATGGTGGCTGATGATCGTTTCGTTGTGCTCAACACACTAAGGGATCGCAGATCAACAGCGGTTCAACCTCAACATCGCTTGCTAACAGCGCGAGGGGTTGAAATAAGTGAGAGGACGATCAGGCGGAGGTTTGTAGAAAATGATTTAACGTCCAGGAGACCTACGACAGGACTGCAATTGCTACCTAGGCATCGAAAAGCACGTCATACAAATTGGACTCTTCGACAATGGAGTGAAGTTCTCTTTACTGATGCGTCGTGCGTATGTCTGAGATCACTGATGGTCGAGAAAGGGTGTGGAGAAGACCAAACGAACGATATGCAGATTGCACCATCTCTGAACGGGTATCTTTCCAAGGAGGTTCTGTTATGGCGTGGGCAGGTATTTCCACGGAAGCACATACCGACCTGAAATTTGTCGAAAATGGTGCTTTGAATGCCCATAGAAATGTGGAAGTGGTTCTACGAGAAGCTGTCATCCCATTTTCCTATTTTATTGGAGATGGCTTCGTTTTAATGCATGACAATGCCAGACCACGCGTTGCAGGAATCGTAAATGCATACCTGGATGAGGTGAGCGTTCGAAGACCTGATTGGCCAGCATGCAGCCCGGATCTTAATCCGATTGAACATCTTTAGGATCAACTACAGAGGCGTGTGCGTCGTCGAGCTACGATTAGCCCTTCAAGAAGAATTTGAAGCAATTCCTCAAGTTTACTTAACAAATTTAATTAACTCAATGCCACGGCGGTTGAATGATGTAATTCGTACTGCAGAGGACATACACACTATTAACAATCACCAGGAAATCCATTAAAAACAGCTATCTTAAGTTTTTATACTTTAAGAAAAAAAATCGTACCTATTTGAACTATTTCTGTTACTTTTTCAAATTAAATTTATTTCTGTACTAATTTATTCTTTATTTAATCTAATATATACATCCTATATCAACAATGAAATGTTCTTCAAGCTAATGCTAATCTCTATTTAAATAAATGAATTTTTAAGTGGTTTTACGAAATATTTCAGGGTGGCCGGTTTTTTTTTTGCCGGTCAGTGTATATTCCGATAAAGGATATAATGCTATCAAATGATGTTCGAGAAATTGTAATTAATTTAAGTGTATGAACTTTCAATTATTATTATATTATAATTGACTTGACTTATTTGTGAATTAAATTAACTTCTAATAATGTAACCTTATTTATTAGTTCAGACGTAGCGTGAAGTTAGCCTCACGAAACACACTACATAACCATGGATTTCGACATACGTTTTCGCGTTCACAGCCTACTCTAATTAAGTTAAATGAACTTTGTTGTGTATTAAATAATTGTTCTATTATTTTTTCAGGATGTTAAATTCACTTTGACCGGTTGAAACCACTGGTTAACTCTGCTCTACCCAAAATTGGTCAATCCTGATCTAAGGTGTCTCTATTTTTCTTCATCGCAAGCCGTTAATGGAATACTTCAAATGACCTAATCAAGATTATTATATATTGTCACAAACATGCAGTAAATATTTGTATACTTTTCAGTTTGTGGACTTTCAAGTGAATACACGTGCCGGAGTGAAAGATCCAAGCTCAAACCGCGAAAATTCCTAAACTGTGCACGTTATCAAAGCGTGGCGTATATGCATAACGTCGAACTTTAACAACGTGCACGCCAGCTTAGATCTACTTTAGAATACTTACTTGTATCACCACCCAAGCAGAGGAAAACATCAATATCAAACAGAATACGTAACATTATTGGAGTGCTTTTACCGAAATGGAAAAACGCAAGGATGCAGGAAGATCAAAGCGAAGCAGAACATTTGACGTAACACAGAAAACAGAATAGCCATAACTTACAGTGCATTTTTCCACCTCCCATACTAAAATACCTTACATTATATGTTTCAAAATTTCAAAAGCCATTTAGAAATCAATATCTGTATAGAGTAGCCACATATCAACATAAACGGCAACCAAAGAAATATAGACATTTCCGAAGAAACACAACAAAGCTCTTATAAATATGCGAACATACAGTATGACCCATAACAAAGTATACCAAAACGTGACTGCTTTATTATTATATTATACCATACAAATAAAAATTGCTTAACTCAATTCTGGCGTACTCAATGTATTCTTAAATTTAAACATGTTTTACATATTGTCATTGTAAAATACGGTACGTATTTTCAATCACAGTGTTCGGTAATATCATTTATTACATGATTGAGAATGTAGTCGGGAGTGAATCCCAGTAAACTTGCTCTTTAAGAGTACAAAGCGCTAAGGAAAGTGTTAGGGCAGAAGAAGTAAATCTTATGTAGCAGTATGTGCTGTCGCTCCGCCTTGCTGCAATCGTATTAACGAAGATCGAGCACGGAACTTTTAAAATGTAAAGTTTACTCAATATGGATGATATTTAAAATTTAGAGATGTGTTAAAAATTAATCCAAACAATAAACCTTTGAAAAAGTCCGGAACAACAAATTGAAGTATATTTTGCTCTAGTGTATCCTCAATTGTAGACATTAATTTTTAAGTTTCGCTTTAAGTTTGACAGCCCGTTTTTTCCAATAAGACTTTAATGGTATAAGTGGCTGTTTGTTATTAAATCCCTGATAATTGCTGTTTATTTTTGTTTACGAGGGCAAGTTATTTAATTGAATATTAATTTGTTTCACAATATTCCTAGTCTTCCGTATTATTCGATTTTATCGATGACCTCTATCCCATTTAATAACGTTATCTGTTGTTATCTATCTTACAATTTAATTCCTTTCCATCTTATTTTAGAGCATAATTTTTTGAGCATTTCATCAATGACACCAATTTCGCACCTTCCAAATTTATATAAATATCAATTTTCATACACACTGAGGGCATTTATTTTAAACTCCCTTAAAAAGCACTTTCCATCTCCTAAAACATTAAAATTTGTTGAAATGGAATTTCTCACACCCTTTTGAGAATAACTACGCTAACACTTTGATTTTCACCCCTCGCAGCAGCGTGGCTTGTAAATGCGAGTCAAACAATATTTAAAGTTAAGCAACGATACGCCAAGACACCACTTGGATGGGTGACTGAGAAATCTACACTCACATGCTGCTGCCCTGCTACGTCAGAGAGTACCTCAAACGGTCGGTGTTCTTACAGGTTTAAAATCTTTAAACAATAACTATAAGTTGCCTTTTCCATTGTTCACGTTTCATTCAAGAATCGCTAAATATACGGAAATAGTTTAAGTTACATGAAATAAATTACTTATTTATTAAGTAGGTTTGAAATATTCTTATTTTCGGTCATATTGGATTTACATAAGAGAATTTCCTTCGTGATTGTCTTTTTTATCGTTCGTATTTAAATGACATTGACATTTAATTTGAGATCGACTCTCTCTATTGTCATTCGTTAGTTTGCTGGTCATTGTGGCGATCGTCAAAAATGATGGTACTCATGTTTTATAAAATTACTGACAGCATTCATAACATCTGCCAAGGGAATAAGATGTATCAACTAATTTCAAAAATCTCTATAAATTTGCTTGATTTTGCTACGTTGTTTCCCTAATTTACTTCTACAGCTCAAAATTTTGTTTAATTTTGGCGATTGATAGTTTTGATGATAGTTCGATGTCTTTCTCCTTCAAATAATCAATTGTTTGACGTGCTGTGTGAGAGCTGGCATTCTCATGATACAAAATGATGCGACGTTTTCGGTTGTTTTTCCTGATTTCGTCGATGACTACCGGCAAACAGCTTGTGGTATACCATTCAGCGTTAACTGTTCTTCGATCCTCTAAAGGAATGAAGGATGGTTGCGACATGTCCAGTACAACCGAAGAAACAAGCGATCATATTCTTGGAAGTGCTTCGTGAACGAACAACTTTTGTGGGATTCGGTTCATCTTGGAACACCCAAACAGTGGATTGCTGGTTAGTGTTCGGTTCAAACGAATATATCCAAGTTTCGTCATCTGTTTCTTAGTCGAATTTTTTGAGAATTTCCTTACACTCGTTAACACGAGCCTTTTTTTGAGCTTCTTTCAAATTATTCGGAATATGCGCACAGCATCAATGTTTTTTGGAATAATAACTGATTTAGGTCGACTTTCACGAAATTCACCACTGACGGACGCACGACCACGACGAAATTCTGCAAACCAATTGTAAACAGTCTTTTCTGATGGTTCTTCATTAGCAAAAGTTGAACGAAGCGATTCTATGCATCGTTGTCGAGTTAGGCCTTTACTAAAATCGTAGAAAATCATCCAACGAAAACCCTCACATGAAATTTCTTCAGAAAATTGCTTTTCTTAAACGCTCACTGTAAAGAAACTACTCGGTCAATTTTTAAGCTGCCACTGTTTCCACAATAGCAAATGTCAAATATTATGAGAATATATAGTAATGGCACATCTCAATAGTGCCACCTAGTGGTCGTTTCGAAAAACTTAAAAGGCTGCCCTCGTACTTACAGTTTTAGAGAATTTGTTCCAATCTTTTCTAACAAACTGTATTTCACTTTTTATCAAACATTGAATGATTATTTGTCAATTAAGTAATTGCAAACTTCTCTGAGGGTCATTTTCATGCAGTTCATACACCAAAATAACATGATTGGGTGTAAGAATTTTTCTAACTGAAGTTCTATTGATAATTACCTACATTTATACTTAGACCTCTTTCACTTACAACATGGGGATTCTCATTCACTTCCTCTAACAATGCTAGTTCTTGTTCTATGTTCGTAATCTTTCTGGGCCTATATCTTCGGCAATTGACAATATAGGTACCTCTGTTTCTTAAAGAAGTTATAAATATTTATTCAGGCGGTGGCCTTCTAGTTGGATAGCGCCTCTAATATGTAAAAATATATATATATATATATATATATACATATATATGTTTGCGGGCTGCATTGCCGTGGATTCGCCAAAGATAAGCAACAAATCTTTTTTCTCGTTGATTGAAAACATCTTATTTAAAATTTAACACTCACCCTATATATTTGAAACATTCAGTTAGGCGTTGTACATTTTTACATTTAAGATGGCGGAATGTGTTACTTCAGAAAGATCTGGCATACTGATATATAGTTTCTATAGCTACCAGCTGTCAAAAATTTTTAAATGACGTGGGCAATTCTGCAAGATAATATTTTAAATTTCAATAATTCACTGTAACTAAAATAAAACATTGATTGTGTTCTATTAAGGTTGTGGTGCAGTCGTGCCTAGAATTTTAGTAATTTTCGGAAATTATTCTATTATCTATTAAGATAAATCACAAGGAATGATGTTTCATACTAAAATCGCTAAAAATTCAGTCACACGCCGCGAATGTTTCAGAAAAGAAGGTAAGTTCCCTCAACGACCAAATTACATCAACAATCCAACGTCTTGATGATCAGACAATGTAATCGAAAACAAAATAACAGAAAAAACCAGCATAAAACATGCATGAAAGACAGACAGACACATCCCATCGGGTTGAAATCAGATCGAATAACAAGTTGACAACCAATTAAAAACCGTTTAACAGAACCGATCTCCATTTATAATTAAGTGTATCGGAGGAGGCTATGTAATTACTGGCTGACCACGATCAAAGGCGATTCTCGAACCACAGACTTCGGGCAGTTTGACAACTGGATAGACAGATACTGACCATTGGTTCTTCTTGTTCTTTCTTAACTTGGTTTTTTGTACCGATGGACCACCTGCCTTGGATCGTGTACCTACGCTTTTTATTATTACAAAGGGCACACCCCTTTCTGGAGTTCTGGTTGTTTTAGGAACGTTACTTGAAGTTGTGAAACTTGTCTAATCATATCGTTTAAGGAAATGGATAATTTACGTCATCAGTAAATTTGACGTCACAATTTGTAGTCTACACGATGCATCCAAGTATTTAAATATTATTAGCATTAGTTTTCATACAAAACTTTTTAAAAATGTTTGCATTTCGTTTAATTATATCGATATGCTTTTTACAAGTATATATTAAAATAAAGACATAAAGTACATGTAATATATTGTTAAAATTGTACGTTTACGCATATTAATAACACATGCCTACAAAATCTAAGTCATGAAAAGTCTTGAAACTATTGATTGTTTCTGATGTATTTTTGGTCG